>JAFVLL020044307.1:7500-23156 GCA_021397915.2 Tor tambroides | reverse complement strand
GAGCCAAAAACTCATCACCAAACACCAATGACTTGTACATATGGGTACAGTCATTTTAGACACTTCCAAAACTGTTGCAACAGAGATGAAATACATTTAAATACATGAATTATGTTCCCATCGTTGTTGCCACAGATTTGGAAGTGCATTTTTCTGTTCTAAAGAAGGGGGTGCCAATACTTTTGTCTATATAGTGTATGTACAAGTCATTGGTGTTTGGTATATATTGGTATACTGATGAACATATTGTGGATGTTTATTGTGAAAAGTTGCATAAACCACAATACATGTGTGAGTTTGATTGTAGAAACAGGTATGAAATACTGAACTCACGTCAACTTCTCCTTGATCAATCACATAGAAGTTGTCTCCTTCATCACCTGAGAAAGAAACAAGAGAAAACTGTCAGTTTATTCCAATCAACCAACTTCAGGAAAAAGACTACCAATAAATAGCACTCTTTCCTTCTTCCTTTTCCTTGTTTTTCTGCTCAGTTGCAAAAATTTTGATAAAATATTGAACGTACCATTCAGAAGTTTTTTAAATAAGTCTCGTGCTCACCTAGGCTGCATTTATTTGATTAAAAATGCAGTAAAAACAGAAATATTGTGAAATATTATTACAGTTTAAACTGAATATTTTCTATTTAAATATATTTTAAAATATAGTATATTCCTGTGATGCAAAGCTGAATTTTCAGCATCATTACTCCAGTCTTCAGTGTCACACGATCCTTCAGAAATCATTCTAATATAAAAAAAACATTTCTTATTATAAATGTATAAATATATAAATTTTTCAAGGTTCCTTGATTAATGGAAAATAGCAGCATTTATTTGAAATAGATTTTTTAGTAACAATCAAAAAGTCTTTACTGTCACTTCTGGTTAATTTAATGCATCATTGCTGAATAAAAGTATTCATTCTCTTCTACTGACCCCAAACTTTTCAGCAGTTCACTATAAAGTAACCTACTAAAAGCTAATTTTTCAACCTTTTAAGCATGCATTAGCATCCTGTAGATGACCCCACTGCTAACAAAAATAGCCTAAAAGCCACAAACCTCCCATTTTAATTTCATGGGACCTTTAAATTCAGGATGGAGAGGAGGAAAAGATAAATAACGTCATCTCGTTCCCAGATTCCATCTCTTTCCAACTCCCGTTTCCCAAGAACACACACACAAAGTGGTGCATATCAAAGATAAAAGATGGCACACCACTTTAAAAGTGTCAGCACCTCCCAGAGCGGTGTCCTCTGAACCATTCCCAGGCTTCATCTTCTACACCCCATTTGAGTTTTTAATGGACGCCTGGGTGTGCCCTGATCAACATTTCCAAGTTAAAGGCCGTTACATAAAGCATTTCTGTAGGTTCAGAGGCTCTTTGATGTCTGAGTGTGTGTTGAACACATTGGTGTTTGGGATCCTGGTAGCGAGCGCGTGTGTGTTTGCGCACGCCGAAGAGTTAAAAGAGCCCATGATCCGCGCTCTGCCGAGTTCACGCAGGTTCACGAGGCTAATTAACAGCGAACACACTAAGCGCTCGTAAATCACACCAGCAATTTATCTTAATCGCTAGTGCCCTCTCCCTCTCTTACACGCCGTCTCTCTCTCTTTCAACCCATTCAGCTCATTTTTCTTAGTATTGTTCCTGTCTTTTAACACTTCTGCTCTGAAGTTTCTGTTTTTTGGCTAACAGACCCTTGAGTCACAGAGTGCAGTCAAATATTTGACGAGAACAAAAACACACACTTCTACACACACACAAATAAAAATGTGCACATTCCTAGATCTACTTTTATGGGCAATCTGCCCATGTTGATAAATGCATCGAAACTCTGGTTCAAGAATTGCATTGCTCAGAGAGTATGTAAGACGTGCATGCAGTTCACTGTCGTCTATCGCTTTATGAACTCCACATGAAACCAAAAAAGAGCTCATTGTTTGACTGGATAAAAAAACCCTCGTCAGCCAGCGTTCCTTCTTACATAACTAAAACAATCTGGAGTGCATTTCTACACCAGCGCAAACCGTCTTTTGGCATTAAAATAGTACTGTCAGGATTTACTAAAGACGCACAGTGAAGAATTAGCGCTGAAAAGGTGTGGCCTGAACTTATTGAAAATGCATTTGTAGATGTTTCCCTTTAAAATGCAAAATTTATGGGAGGAGAGTATTAAAATGAATCACGCAACAAGATTTACTAACGTTTGCACTCGTCAAATTACTGGTATTTGCGCCATTATTTACCAGCCAAAAAAAGCATGTCTTAAATCAGGTAGATTGTGCTGGTCATTATGGAAATGACCTGGCTGTGTCTTTTTTCTTTAATGTGTGCATTGTCTGTAAATCACACGCAGAATTTTCCCCTCCCATCAGTTTTGGGGAAAGTTACTTTTAAAAAATAATGCATTACAAAATTCTGTTAACGCCCTAAAAAATAACTAATTACATTACTTAGTTAGCTTTTATGGAAAGTAATGCTTTACGTCACTTTTGCGTTACTTTTTAAATCTGGGCAGAGCTTGCTTGTTTGTTTTTAATATAAAAAGATGTATTTTTGGAAATTGTAAAAGCGCTTTTACACCAAAAGTGAAATGAATAAACCTCAGGCTGAGGGAAATGTAAATTCATGTCTGTACAGTAGAATGCAGGAGAAGAAAGTTCCACACTCTTCAGCAATAAAAAAAAAATTAAACCCAAAAGTTATGTTTATCTATTGTCATTTTTGCTTATTTGTATGGCTGAACTGGATTATCAGAGGTCAGCAGCAAAGACATTGGTTAATAAAATGGGATTAAATTCATAAAGCTTATTTAACATTTAATTATTGCAGGTTTGCATCATATTCTGAGTTTGCATTTGACTGTTTTTATGCATTTTGAGGAACACTGAATATGTTTTTGTGAGATGAGTAAATACATGTCGACATATTCTTGAGCTACAGGAACATCATGTTCACAAAGCACAAACAACGCATCTGCTCTTACTCCTGATTTCTCACAACATGAGGACAGGAGAGCTGTCAGTGAATAAATTGGAAAAAGTAACTGGTGTTACTTATTTGAAAAAGTAACTCCTTGTAAATTTAAAAGTCATGCGTTACTTTACTAGTTACTACTTTAAAAAGTAATCTGATCACGTAACCCCAACACTGTAAGTAAATCTAATCTGGCCCTTAGTATCAATACTTTGTTTTGACTTTGTAGTTGCTCTTCCATAGCTCAACATGAAGGTGTCATCATTCAGCCTTGTCTTCTCCTAAAATTGCTTAATGTGACCGTTGGCATACTGTAGGCTTCAATGTGGAGAGAATTGGAAAGAGAGTCTCTGAGGAATTTTAATGAGAAATGTATGGGTTTATATAGAGATCACATTGCAGATCACAGCATCATGGCAAATACAGTTGAGATCATTTTTTTAGAGACGCATTTCTGGGGTCTCTTTCATCTGGAGAAACAGCAGGAGATTTCAACTATACAGTCTCCATATGCTTTGAGATATTTCAGTTTTTCAACTTCCAAATTGCACATGTCTTTCAATGCATTACTTGTAATTTCTTTGTAATTATTTGTGAAATTTACAAGCAATTTCAAGGTGAAAACAGTTTAGAGAATGTCATGTAACATTAAATACATTACTTGAAATGGAATTAAATGTTGTGAGGCCCAAAACATACTCTGCACATACTCTAAACACCTTGAGCTTGGTTTCATGTGCCATTTTGTTCCAAAATACAATAATATTCAGAACAACAGAAGTTTAGCTCATTTAGACTGTAGTAAAATGATTTCCCAGAAGTTAACTAAATATTGGATATCCTTCCTTCAGAGACATTCATGGACATCTTCAAAGGTAAAAAAAGGTGAAAGGTGAAAAAAATTATGTTTTGTAATACTAAAAATGCTAGTATTTTCTTTCAGGATCAGAATTAGGTTTGGGTTAGTCTGTAGCTTCATTTTATTTATTTATTTGAATAAAAAAATAAAATAAAATAAAATAAAATAATAAAAAATCCAAATTTCTTTTTTTTTTTTTTACAAAAACTGTGAGTGTTGATATATTAAAAAAAACTACAATTCATTTTGTGACTCCAGAAATTTTAATAATACATTTAAATTTAATATATATATACAGATATATATATATATATATATATATATATATATATTCACACACAGGTATATATATATATATATATATATATATATATATTATAATTTGTCATTGAGGGGAGAAAAAATTATCTTAAATTATTTTAGTATACTAATAAGTAATACATTTTAACAGTGATTGTATTAATATTATAAAATAAAATAAAATAAAATAATCACTAGTCGAACAAACTACCAAGTAAAAAGGCTTATAAATCAGTCAAATTAAGTTTATTTTTAAATCTACACATTTGCACACGTTTCTAACAAGGTTGTGTTTTGGTATAGGGACTGGGTTAGGCCACAGAAAAAATCATTAACCTGACAAAAAATAATAATTTAAGTTAATATAGTGACGTAAACGTGTATGTACAGTATGATACAAAACTCATAGTTTTTCCATACTGTACCTTGCTGGATTACTGTCTCTCCGGCAATGTGCGTGACCGGAAACATGGCATCAAATATGTCACTGGGGGAAAAAAAAAAGAAATACATTAGATTAAGCTGTCATCCAATCATTGGAAATACAAAAACACAAATTCAGAATTCAGTTCAACGGTAATATTGGTGTCTTCTTGATGACTGAAAAACAAATTCCAAGTACATGCTGCATCACACACTTCGCCCCACATTTTCAGCGTATCCACAGAAACACACGTGTTTAACAGGCAAAAGACAAGAAACTAATAGTAAATGCTCACACTCTGCTCTTTACGAGACACACACCCTCAAAACAAGAAACAAAACCACACAGCCGTGCCTGTGTGAAAGCAAAGAGTGTCGTAAGTGTTACAAGTTTATGACCCTGATAATGCACTTCCATTCTTTGTGTTTCAGGAGCCACTGCTGTGTCAGTCACTACACATGAGCCCTGACTCCATCCCACAATACACCTCTCCGGTTACTGCTGCCGGTTATAGGCAGTGTTTATTTGCTGCTGTGTTATCAGTGACTCATATTTATGATATTTATGATATGTTTGCATGCTAAATATGTAAACATGCTTGACATCTCAAGGCAATTTGAGGAACCAATTATGACTGTAACACAAACAGTGTCAGATGAGTTATACAACCGATGATATTTTACATTGTAAAAAAATCATTTTTTAAAGTTGTAAATAAAATAAAGCTTATTGGGGTACATTTTACAAGAAATACTCAGTTCAAATTTTTATATTGAAATTCAGTGTTACTTGTTTCTTTGTAAATTTGCGAAATTTACTAGCGGTTTCTAAGTGTTTCTTAGTTATTTATTTAAATTATATTGATATTTTTGTAATTTTCCTATGTGCTTTTCTCATTTTTATTAGTTTTTGATTAAAATAAAAATCTATTTAGCTTTAATTTACTTTCATTTCCATTTTAGTTCTAATTTTAGCACTTCAGCCTGAATTATTTTACTTCAGTTAGTTACCATGCAACATTTATAATTTTTTAATTAGAATTTTATATTTATATTTTATTTTATTTTGGCTTTAGTTTAAATAGCAAACAAATAAATAACTAAATAACTAGATAAATCATTTTGGTTTAATTTTAATTTTAGTTAACAAGAACAACATTGCAAGTTTTTATAAGATTTTTTTTTTAAATACATCTATTTAGCTTTAATTTACTTTAATTTCCATTTTAGTTCTAATTTTAGCACTTCAGCCTGAATTATTTTACTTCAGTTAGTTGCCATGCAACATTTATAATTTTTTTTAATTATAAATACATATTTTAAGCTTACATTTTCAATTTAATTTTTATATTTTATTCTATTTTGGCTTTATTTTAAATTGCAAACAAACAAACAAATAAATAGTTTTAGTTTAATTTTAGTTTTAGTTAACAATAACAACTCTGCAAGTTACACACAAAAGTGTGTTAATAATTAATACAAGTATGTTCAATAGTGAGCTTAGCAAACACTGGCAATAATGCAACCGAGCCTAACAAAACATGTAGAAACAGTGAGAGGTTGCTAAAATGAATTCCTTTGACTTCATATGCATGAATATACAAGTAATTGCATGCATGCATTATACTTCAGAGGAAGCTTTAATGCACTGATTAGAGGCATTGAAGCTCATATTCCAGTCTTGAGAGAAAATAATGGAGCATCTGGTAGGTGGTCTTCAGTCACAAGCACTTGGTTTCAGAAGTTTACTGAGTGTAAAGGATGTTTATTTTAAAAAATTCCACCACGAGAGCTCTCATCAGCTGTCTGGCTGCGGGGATTCCCCTCCACTCCAACCCATTCACAGCCCGCGGCGTTACGAGATTACCATTTCAGTGGGAGATGACGATGATGGCTCCCTGGAGAACCCAACCGTGGCTATTTCAGCGAGGTGAAGTGGTTAAAACAGAGCTGCGAGTGGCCATGAAAAGAACCAGGATGGTTAAACTCAAAGTGTGATGTCACGGAGTATGATGTCAGACGGAGGAAAGATCAGAGGAGAAGTCTTGAGGTAAAGGGAGGGGAAAGGGATTGAGAAGGTGGCTGGTGATGAGCGGTGGTGAGGTCTGACTTACATTTGAGAAAGCAGTGGGTGGGAAATGTTTGAAAAGGACTGCAAGGTTGAAGGAGGAAAGAAAGCTCAAATAGTGCTGCTAGAGATGGCAAGGTTATAGGTTCAATTCCCCAAAAACAGTTCAAAAGCTTGGGGTTTTTTTTTTTTTTGAAAGAAATTGTCATTTTTATTCAGCAAGGATGCATTCAATTGATCAAAAGTAAAAGCAGAGACATTTACGTTTTTACAAAAAAAAAATTGTACTTCAAATAAATGCTGTTCTTTTGAACTTATCAAAGAATCCTGAAAAAGAACACGTATCCCTGTTTCCACAAAAATATTAAGCAGCACAACTGTTTTCAACATTAATAATAATACGTTATATGTGCACTTTGAAGTATCGCATCAGAAACGAGTGATGGAAACGCCAAATTTCGAATAAAAATCCCTCAATGCGCTAAAAAGTTTTTACGCTCGCTTGAGGTGGTTTTTGACTTGTGCGAAAAAGGGTTAATGCGAGTAATGGGAGATGGAAATGCATTTGCTGAATAAATTCCTCCATGCGAATCAAAAAAGTCATGTGTGAGCTATGAGACGGAAAAACCTGACCTGACAGTGGACCGATTTTGCTGCACAGCATCTGAAATGTTGTTATGGTCATTCGGAAATGCCCGAGCAAAGCCTGTCATCAAAGTATTTCTGTATAATTGTCTTACAACAATGCGTTGCAACCATCTCCGAAAGCAATGACTGCATTTACTGTCTTTCGTCTGTTCGCTCTGAGGCACAAGAAATTTATTATATACGAAAATGTATATATTCAGTGGCTTCTTCTATTTTTGATGTATAATGCCAGTTTATCAGTAAGTGATGATATTGTTGTCTTTGACGCTTTGGATGGAAACGGTGCTTGTTCGCAAATGTTTCATGCGATATTTCAGTTTTATGCATAAGTTAAATTCGCAAATTTGGATGGAAACCTGGCTACTGAAGACCGAAGAGTAATGATGCTGAAAATTCAGCTTTGTCATCACAGGAATAAATTACATTTTAAAATATATTCAAATAGTAAACAGTTCTTTCAAATTGTAATACTATTTCCCAATATTACTATTTTTACTGTATTTTTGATCAAATAAATGCAGTCTTGGTGAGCAAATGATGCTCTTCCTTAAGAAAGTCTTTTTAAAAACAACAACAACAACAACGAAAAAAACTTGCTGACCGCAAACTTTTGAACAGTAGTTTACACATCCAACATCTGGACATCTAATCTATGTCTAAACATGTATAGAGATGGACTGATTCTAGTTTAGGTGGGAGATTGATGTAAACACAGATATTGAATACGAGGCATGTCGTATGAAAGTAAACAGGTGGGACAAAAAAAATGAATATGGTCAAAAGATCAGATCTATGCATTAAACATGCAGTCTTAAAAGACAGCAATCAAATATTTAACAACCAATGCATATTTCATGGTAGAAACTAAGGTATAAGATGAAAGAAATGGGGGGGGGGGGCGTGAATGAATTTACTTTCAACTGCTGCTTCATTTTTATTCTTTCCGCCAACAGCAGAACTGCACACACATGGTTACAGGATATCATATACAGTAACCACTGCATTTCAGATGCTGGATATTTCAACCAGCGAAAACACCGACACTGACCATCTTCACTAGATATACAGTACTAGGGGTGGACGATATACCAGTAGACACTATTAACTGGTAAAAATTTGTCAACTGGTAGAGATTTTGGACTATCGTCTTTATCGCGGTTATGCACTCATGTCAAGTTGCGGTGCGCTGTGGTCACGAAAATGTATCGTTAGCACACATTTTTAAACATTGCATTTTAAAAACGAGTGATTTTAAGCCGTTTAGATGCAAACAACAGCGCTATATGTGCGCACTGTCTGAGACTGTTTCTGAAAGGCGTGCAGGTCGCGCAGATGAATCTGCTGCTCATAGAGCATTTTTTGTTGATTTAATAGTCTTGAATGGTTAAATACACGTACTTATATTAATGAAAATACCTGTCTTTGCAAGTATCTTCATAAACACAGTCATTTAGGTCTTAAAGCGATAGTTCACTTTGAAATTAAAATTTGATATCTATCAGCTTACCCCAAGGGCATCCAAGATGTAGGTGTCTTTTTTCTTCAGTAGATCCAATTTTGATATTTTTAGGTCAAACCGTTCTAGTCTGTCAGTCATACAATGGCAGGTATAGGTCACTGTAACTATAAGAGGGAAAAAGAACATGCACAGAGAAATCCAAATTAAACAATTCCCCATCGTAACTACACATTGATGGCCAAGACACGAAACGAGCGGTTTGTGTGAGAAAACGAACAGTATTTATATTGTTTTTATATCGTGTGTGCGCGTGCTCTGGCTTAGTCTGCGCAAGCGCCGGAACGGAAAGTGCCGGAAGTGATCTCTCGCGCCAGAGCGCGCGCACACAGGATAAACACGTCACACACCGGATGCATGCGTGCACTCAGATCACTTGGACATGGTTGTGTACAAGAGGTAAAAAACGATATAAATACTGTTCGTTTTCTCACACAAACCGCTCGTTTCATGTCTTAGGCCATCAATGTGTAGTTACGATGGGGAATTGTTTAATTTGCATTTCTCTGTGCATGTTCTTTTTCCCTCTTATAGAGACAGTGACCTATACCTGCCATTATATGACTGACAGACTAGAACGGTTTGACCTAAAAATATCAAAATTGGATCTACTGAAGAAAAAAAGACACCGACATCTTGGATGCCCTTGGGGTAAGCTGATAGATATCAAATTTTAATTTCAAAGTGAACTATCGCTTTAAGTGAAGGTAAACAGCTAAGAAAGAAAATGCATGTGTAACAGTATATTGGATCCGGATGTTGGGTCTTAAAGTGACAGTGATCTAATATTCCTGCTGTCTGTCATACATGTTAATCAAACATCATTTCATTCGCTCTTGATGAAATCATTTTTGTAACTTTAATAATAAGAAATTTAATTTACACAGTGAAAACTATGCAGTGTTTTTGATTAATTTATACAATTTATGTAGCATTGTAGTTTTTTGTCCTGTTGCTTGTAATTAGTTACTTATCTTCAGTGAGCTTTTCCCCCTTTTTTAGGCCTGTATTAGTTTTTCTGTGATATTGACTGTGGTGACAAGTATTACGAAAATTCTATGGTATCAAAAAATGTGATATCATAAAACCTTATTAAAAGCAAAAATAACTATATTGTGATATAGGATTTTGGTCATATTGTCCACAGTACCAGCACCAAAGCAGCACTAACCGGCATAAAGCAGTCTGGACCAACATAAGCTGGTCTCAGAGGAAGGAATTAAAAAACTGGAGGTAGACAGCAACATGAGAAGGTACAGGGGTTTCGTCTGAACCTGTCCATGAATGAGTGGGAGGAGGAAAAGTTGGTGTATTTGAGTAAGAGTGAGAAAATATAAGTGATAAAACACATGGAGAGGTTTAGAGGGAGACTTGCGGGGGGGTTGGATTCACCGCAGGTTTGGGGTGGGATATGCTGGAGAACATGAGATGTGTCAGTGTGGATGCTGAAGTCACTATGAAGGATGAGTAGAGCACAACCTTCTGGGAAAAGAATGAGTAAAGTAGTCACAGTTCAAATCCAAAAACCACAAACTGATAGAGTGAGTGACGTTCACTGGTGTCAATGAATCAGCGGCTGATCAGCTGCTGGGTGTGAGAGAAGATAGTTTGATAGCGTACAATACACTACCATTTTTTTTAACAGAAAATAATACTTTTATTCTTCAAGGACATATTAAACAGATCAAAAGTGACCATAACATACATTCGCAATGTTAAAAAAACACATTCCATTCAAACATTTCAGAAAGAATTACCCTTTCCACAAAAACTGTTTTTAACACTGATAATCATAATTTCTTGAGCAGAAAATCAGCATATTAAAATGATTTCTGAAGGATCATGTGACACTGAAGACTGGAGTAATGATGCTGAAAATTCAGCTTTGATCCCAGGAATAAATTACATTTAAAAATATATTCACATAGAAAACTGTTATTTTAAATTGCAATAATATTTCACAATATTACTGTATTTTTGATCAAACAAATTTAGCCTTGGTGACTATTTATTTGGCAAATATTGGTACGACTAAGTACAAGTGCAGTCAGAATTCTGACTGATTTGTTCCTGTTTGTTCCTTATTCTGGTCAATAATCATAACTGGCAGCTTGTGTTGTTTTTCATGCCACTCGGGGACATTTATACTTTGAAGATACAAAGCAGAACATCATACACTATATTGCCAAAAGTATTGGGACGCCCCCTTCTTTAGAACAGAAAAATGCACTTCCAAATCTGTGGCAACAACGATGGGAACATAATTCATGTATTTAAAAATTGTATTTCCATCTCTGTTGCAACAGTTTTGGAAGTGTCTAAAATGACTGTACCCATATGTACAAGTCATTGGTGTTTGGTGATGAGTTTTTGGCTCAAGGTCTGCATTTACAGTCACACCAGAGGTGTTCAACTGGGATTAGGACTTGGTTTTATGCAGACAAGTCAAGTTCTTCCACACTGACTGAATCAATAATTTCCTTTTTGAACCTTGCCTTATACACAGAGGCATTGTCAGAATAGAATAGAATAGAATAGAATAGAATAGAAAAGGGTCCTGTCCAAACTGTTGCTATAATATTAGAAGCACACAATTTCCTAGAATATCATTATATGCTTTAACATTAAGATTTGTACTCATAGAAATTACTAAAGTAGTCAAACCTGTTCATTAGAAGGGGGCGACCCAATACTTTTGGCAATATAGTGTATAAAGGAAGATATCCAGTAAGATGACACTGAGTGTCTGCACAGTGGTCCGTAAATGACTGTTTATGTGTGCGTACGTGCGACCGCAAGATCTAATGAGGCTCCTAAATCATCACCTCTTCTCTTCTTCTTTAATTGAACCTCACTCTTTCAAAGGGAAAGTGTTAAAAGCACCAACATTAGGGCTCCTTTATTTGTCCACACAAGCCTGAGCCTGCCTTACCCTCGCAAACGTCAAGGGAAAAGCAGCTGAATGCAAAGGAACAAACTCTTTAGCCTTCAGACAGTAAAAGCCAGCTGAGGTAAAGCATGTTCTGGAGCCCATTGACTTTCAAACAAAGGTTAGAAACAAAATCATAGTGAGTCAAAGAAATCAAAATGTCCATTTTTGGTGAACTCTGTCTTTAACACTTGAGTGGCGTAACTTTCGCTTAATCATCAGTGAAGTCACATCAGAGAGTAATGTCTGGTTTAAAGGATCTGACTGTGAGACATCTGGCTGTTTGTTTCATCGGCGAGTGGAAGCTGCTACATGCTGTGTGTTAAACACACCTGTGTACTTTTATGAGATCAGTCCTGAGACACTGCTAAACACAGTCTATCAGTAAGGACAGATGTTTACCAACGGGTCTCTGTGGTCGCATCCGTTCGAAAGATATACACTAACAGGTAAATAACTAGGAAAGAGGAGATAAAAAAAAACAGTGTGAAGTCTTAATCAGCACCGTTTAGTCAGTTAATCCTTCAAGCAGCATACTAACTGACAAATACAGTATTGCTCTGGGTGAATACCTTTCTCAGCAACAGAGTGCACCAAAGCAAACTTCTGGCCAAAATAGCAGTTTATAATCCATAATAACACTTCCTCCAGTGAAAAGGTCTGCCTCCTGTTGTCCTCTCGCATCAAAATCCACCAACATGTTTGTTTAGGACTGTTTTCTCTTGTAAACAGTTCTTGATCTGCGCATATTTCTCTCCTGATTCAGATAAGATGACTTTCTCACTGGAGAAAGCCATATTATGGGCAGAGGAACAGAAGCAATTGTTTGATGGCACCCATTCACTGCAGAGGATCCACTGGTGAGCAAGTGATGCAACGCTCCAAATCTGTTCCTATAAAAGAAACAAACTCATTGACCTGCTGAGAGTGAGTACATTTTCAGCAAAGTTTCATTATTCACTATTCCTTTTAAAAGAAGCATATCTGCCAATGTTGAGGACAAGTTAAGTTAATTCTGAATATATTCTCTGAAAATACTCACATCTCATTGCAACAAGAGAGAAACTTTGGTATATGGAAAGTAAAAGGACTGAATCAAGTGCAACCTGACTCATTTTGTGAACCAAATGAATCATGTGACAAGAAATTAGGCATTTCGTGACAAAATGGAGTTATAATCGAATACAAAAAAAATGCATTTCGTGACAGACTGGGTGCATCTTGACTATTTTACACTACCGTTTATTTAATGTCTTAATGTTTTTGAAAGAAGTCTCTTATGCTCACCAAGACTGCATTTATAGGATCAAGTAAAACAGTAATATTGTGAAATATTTTTACAATTTATAATAACTGTTTTCTATTTGAATATATTTTAAAATGTATTCCTGTGATGCAAAGCTGAATTTTCAGCATCATTACTCCAGTCTTCAGTGTCACATGATCCTTCAGAAATCATTCTAATATGCTGATTTGCTGCTCAAGAAACATGTTTTTAATGGAGTCTCTTATGCTTATCAAGGCTGTATTTATTTGATCAAAAATACAGAAAAAACTGTAATATCGTGAAATATTATTGCAATTTCTAATATTGATTTCTTATTTTAATATACTTTAAAATGTAATTTGTTTCTGTGACACAGCGCTGAATTTTCAGCATCATTACTCCAGTCTTCAGTGTCACATGATCCTTCAGAAATCATTCTGATATGCTGATTTATAATCAGCGTTGAAAACGTTGTGCTGCTTAATATTTTTTTGGAAACTGTGGTACTTTTTCTTTGATTCTTTGATGAATAAAAAGTTAAAAAGAACAGTGTTTATTCAAAATAGAAATCTTTTTACACTTAATCACTTTTTATCCATTTAACACATCCCTGCTGAATAAAAGTATATATATTTTTTTTTTTAAAGAAAGAAAAAAAATTACTGACCGCAAACTTAGTAGTGTATATTGTAACATAAAATGTCTATTTTGAATAATCACGGTTCTTTTTTACTTTTTATTTATCAAAGAATCCTGAAAAAAAGCATCACTGGTCCCAAAAAATATGTCACCCCCATTTTTGAACGTAGACGTGAAAATGCACTATCCAAACTTAAATTGTTATAATTCATGAATGAAAACATTTTGTAATATGATTTTGATTAACCATTTCCATGGTAATGCAATGTCTGATTTTAAAATGGCTTTCACAGGATGAATTTTGATGTTTTAAGTTTTCAATTGATAAATAATTTATGATGATTTCTAAAGCATGATAGAGAAAAAGGCAATGAAAAAAGACTTTTTGTGACAAAGGTCAGAACTCTTGTCATGATGTAGATTTTTGAGGTGCATTCTTGTCATAAATTGATCTATTACTGTTCCTGCATAATTTGTAACAAAAAAAACTGTGGTAAAATATCTAGGAGTCTTAGACCTTTCCAACGATATATTTTGTCATGATTAGATTAGGATTTATTGTAACATAGTGAAGTAAACTTAGGCGTCCCACAGGGTGGACGGGTGACATTTAAGAGGTAAAGCAGCACAACTGTTTCCAAAATTGATTATAAATCAGCATATCAGAATGATTTCTGAAGGATCATGTGACACTGAAAACTGGAGTAATGAAGCTGAAAATTCAGCTTTGCTTCAAAAAAATTAATTATATTTCAATGTATGTTAAAAAAGAAAATTAAATGAAAATAAATTAAAATGAAAATAAATAGATTTTAAATTGCAATAATATTTCACAAAATAACAGTTTTTTGATCAGATAGATACAGCATAATAAAATCTTACTAATCCCAACATTTTGAATGGCAGTGAATGTACATTTCCATTGACGATGCAATTGTCTTTTTGTTTTGTAGCTTGATTTTGTGCCACATAATTCCTTCACTCCTCAAAATCTGTCTGGTTATACTTCGCGTCCTATAGAAACAACTCTTCAATGCTCATGGACAAAATGCCAAAGCCTCCTCTAAGTGTGCGAAACGGTTTACAAAGTGCTGACCTTGTTTCACAAGCGATGGCATCTGTAACAGAGAGGAAGGGACAAAGTCAGACTGATAAAGCCTCGTTAACAACTTGACCGGGGATTATCAGTGATTTGACTGTATCGGTATCACTGTAGGGTGGAAAACAGCACACCCACTAACATAAACTATATAAACGCACACACACACGCTGCTCTTATCAATCATGAGGAGCAGACGTGCAGATCTGTTTATCCACACTGCAGAGGGTTGCTATGAGGCAGGGAAAGCCACGAGCTACGTGTTTTTCTGTGTAACACTGCAGCTGTTTTGGACGCACTTCTTCCTTTGGGATCCATCTGTCTGTCTGAGCTCGGAGCATGCAGTCTGTCTGTCTAGTCTATACGTCTGCCCGTCTCTCTGTTTGTCTTCAGAGATGGATGGATTCATTAGTACTGAATTCAATTCAAAGAAGTAAATCTCAAATGAGTGCCAGACTGTCAAAAACACCAGAGAATTGTGATTTCATCAAGTGGAATGAATGAATGTTTATAGTGCTGATGACTCAAGCATCAGTATTACAGTACAACTGAGCTTTAATGCAGCTGCAGTGAATCCAACCTGCACCAAACACCACACAGACAATACAAAAAACACCTCACACGTCGAGGAAAAGCAGCTGAAGGAGACTGTGGGCTTTAAGGCAGGAAAAAGAAAGAATGCAGGAATGTTTGGGAGGGAGGAAAGACAGCAGAACAACAGGAGGAAACCAGAGGAAAAGAGAGACAGACTGAGACGGAGGGAAGGAGAAACAATGGTCATAATTGTCAGTTTAACACAGCTGAATCCACTGTTAAGCTTCGCAATACAAAGGAAAAAAATCACAAATGATACCAATGAGATTAAAAGGAGAGCAAATGGCTTTATTCAGAGTATCTTGACTCCTCATCTCCAGATGGAGAAAAAAA
>JAFVLL020044307.1:0-2500 GCA_021397915.2 Tor tambroides | reverse complement strand
AAAAATCATCAAATGTGACCCTGAACCAGTCATAAGGGTCAATTTTTTAAATTGATCATTTTGACCCATACAATGTATTTTTAGCTACTGCTACAAATATGTGGTGAAATATTTCATAAACAAGAAGTGTATAAGTTTGTGAATTCATGTCATTTACAGAGTGTTCTGTATAATTCTGCTATAATGCTGTGCATAACTAAATCAACCGGGAATGTGGAGTGTTATGTAAAGCTGTTGAATAATGAGCAAAGTGGCCACATATGTTCATAAAGGCTGCTCTGATTCTCTGTTTATCTCAGGCTCTTCTGAAGAGTGCATCGTTTGAGCTCATATCTGAAGGAAATGGACAGCCACCCGGTGTGGGAGAATTTGAGCAGATTATGAGGCAGATCTAAGTGTCAAAGGTGTCCTCCATTAGCCTGAGCTCTGAAGCTGTGATTCGGGTTCATCCGATACAGCCGCAGAGTTACATCACCAGCAAAATTCCTCTGCTCACCGTTTCCTTTACCTAAAACAGACTGGGACAAAATAAACTCGCCTTATAAGACCTCTGCTGCGTGTGTGGCCTATCAGGTAGACTATGAGCTGTGCTATTTAAAAAAACTCTCAAAACCAAACGGTTGATGATCAGTGCCACTTCAGTTTTATGTATGGTTTTCACTAATAGGTAGTTGGAAACAGAAAAGATTGGGTGTGATTCAGAAATGGGTATTTTTATTCTGAGGAGCTTCACTGAGGAGTTCATTAATGATCTGATGCACTTTGTTGTTTCCAAAGATGTTCACTGTCCATCAGCACTGGGATATGAGAGCAAAGGGCAGAGGCTGCTGGGTCAAGGGTCAAAGGTCAAAAGGGTCATTACTCGCTGCTTAATTGGTGGATTACTCCAGCTGCATGCTCTACTTTATGTGAACACAAGGACACACACACACACAAATAAAAAAAAGCAACAAAAAAAGCAGTGGATTAACTAAATCTGTCTGCAGAAGAAAATTTTTTTTTAATGGTTTTCATCAATAGGCAGAATAATAAAATTCAGCAATAATATTCAACAAAAGAAACAAGATATTGCAGACTGACTTGAATGATTGTGATTTGTGAAATATAAAACATTAAGGCATAATGTTTAAAAGGTACAATTCATAAAATAAAATGTTACATAAACAAAAATAAATAAAATAAAATAAAATAAAATAAACTGATTTGTTTGAAAAGTAAAGAAATCTCTAATGCTCAGCGAGGCTGCATTATAAAATATTGTAAAAACAGTAATATTGTTAAATATTATTACAATTTAAAATAATATAATAAAAATACAATAAAAAATAATAAAATTTAAAATAATAAAATAAAAATAAATGAATTCATTCCAGTGATAGAAAAGCTGAATTTTCACATGATCACATAATCCTTTAGAAATCACTGTAATATGCTGATTTGGTGGTCTAAATAAATAAATAATTTTACCAATGTTTAAAACAGTGTACGATTGCTTACTGTTTAATTTTTTTTTTTACTGTGATATGTTTTTTCAGCATCTTCTGATAAATAGAAAGTTCAAAAGAACAGCATTTATTTGAAACATAAATCTTTTGTTACATTATAAACACATTTACTGTCACTTTTGATTAATTCAATGCATCCTTCCTCAATAAAAGTATTAGTTTCTTTAAAAAAAAGTGACTGATTCCACACTTTTGAATGGAAGTGTGATTTCAGTTCACGTCAGGAAGTGAATCAGTCCATGTATTTTCACAGTGTCATATTCTGTGCATTTCTGCTTCAGACTGTGTGTCTGCAGTGCAGAGCGACTGCGCTCACGGTTTACTGTCGACTGCTACAAGACCTGAGAACCCAATGCCATCCGTGTGCTCAGGCAGGCTGCAGCATGCAGTTTTATGCAGTGATTTGACGGCTAAAGCTAGATAAATCAAAGTAATCCCTATAATTGTACCAAGAGGAGGAAAAATCTTTGGTCATACATAATGGAAACCTTGACTTATCATTTGGTAATTTATTGCTAGTACAAAATGCAATTATAAGAACGAACACAAGTACTGACAAGCCAACTTGAACTAAAAATAATATCACTCCAGGTCTTAGTGTTTATGGGATTCACAGCCAAAGGTAATAAGCGGCATATTATTAGCGCACAAGGCATCTCGTACAAAAATTATTGCTAATGACAAAATACCTCAAATTGTGCAGCTTGTTTAGAAGAAATGTGTTCTTAATTTTCTAAATGATGCATGATTTTGGCCTGAAACAGCAAAATAATTCATAGATTTACATTAAAGGAAGAACCTGTACCATATTTACAGATCTCAATATCATGAGGACTGGGTGAGCTCTTTTTAATTAATAAAAAAATAAATAAATTATAAACTACTAGAAGTACAGTATATCCAATCTTACCCACATACAGTAAAGAGATAAGTACTATATAGCAAATCTCAACCTCCTGATTGGTAATGTACGTTGTTGAAAAAAAAAAAAAATA
>JAFVLL020044306.1:0-39837 GCA_021397915.2 Tor tambroides | reverse complement strand
TGTATTATCAAGAAAGGCAGACACTTTAATCAGTCAGCTATGAAGTCAGTATTTCCATTCTTATCTGTTGCAGGAGTGGAAATGGAGAGCAGATAGTGCGCTGGGAGCCCATCGGTGGGCAGGAATGATAATGGGAGAGAGAGGGCTGGCTATTGGACCGCTGTGTCAGCTCTATCTGCACCCATTATCAAGGGCCTTATCGGCGCTGCCATCAGCCAAGCTGTAATGGGGCCAGTTCAACTTTCCACATTATCATACCGCTAAGACCTGGTTCAGTGAGGCTAGAGGTCTGACTGGAGACAGGGGGAGAAGAGGTAGGAGAAAGGGGGCGGGGGAGTTACAGAGAGACAGTTGTTGGCGGGGGGGGGTGCGGGTCGGGGGAGAAAGAGCGAGATAGCGGTAGATATTGGGGACGGGAGAGAGCTGGGGTAATGGAAAGCGGGCCAGAAATGAAGGGGGAGAGATGGAGGAGGGGCTTACGTGAAAGGGTTGGTAAGTCAAGACTTTGATTGAATGAAAGTTGAAAAGGTGAGGTCAGGAAAGGCCTAGAGGACTAAAGTCCATCCTAAATGATGATTTAAAAGGATAGTACATCCAAAAATGAAAATTCTGTCATCGTTTACTCATCCTCACGTCGGTCCAAACCTGCATGACTTAATTTTCTCTGTGGAACTTAATAGAAGATATGCTGGTGACCAAACAATTTCGACTCCTGTTGAGAAAAAACACTCTGGAAGTCAATGGGAGCCAAAACTGTTTGCTTACCGCCATTCAAAAGTCATACATAATTTCATTTTTGGGTGGACTATCGCTTTAATACCGCCAGGCCTATCGTATAATCATCTCTGTAATGATAATATTTTCATTGTGATCGTCTACAGGACTTTGATTGACAGGCTGAGAGGAAGTATCCTTGACTTTTTTTCTGGGCATGTAACAGAACAGGTGACGTCCAAAAGTCCACAATCATGAAATTTCAATGATTACCGCCTGTTACTTAATAACAAGTCTTATGATATAATCATCATGATAATGATAATATTTTCTCAGTGATTGTCCAAAATGATAAGACCCTATGGATGATGACCTTTGACAGATATGACTTCATTTTAGAGACTGTAAAGATAACATTCTTTGGAATGGGACCAGGATTGCACAATAAATGGATTCAATAAAAGTCACAGACCAAACAATAAATTCCTAAACAGTACAGTAGAGTACTAACTGACCCATTTCAACTCTGCAGGTTTATAAAACACAGTCCTCCTAACCTTCATGTTAGTATGACAATGCTCACCTACTTATTGGAAGCAATGCTATTTGTAGGAATGCAGATGCCGCAAATTATTTTCACTTTATGGCCAATATTAAAATTCTGTACTTTATATTCTATACTTTAAAATAAATTATACTATTTTAAATGGCATTTAAACATATCATAATATAAAATTATTGTTCAATTTTGTGATTAATTTTAGATTAGATGAATTTTGTTTTAATGTTCGATGAAGGCAAATGCAATTTAAATGTAAAAACAGCAAATGAGCATCAACTGATACATATAAATAAAAAATAAATAAATAAATAAAAGTATATATATATATATATATATATATATATAATCTAATGTAAGGTAAATGTTTGCAGTTTGCTAAAGGGCTCACAATAGGAATCAACGAAAGGGCAAAAATGAAAGGAGAGTATGTAAGAAAACCATGGCCAGAAATAGCACAGAAGAAGAAACAACATAGGTTGCAAAACCAAGCCAACTATCGCCTCAATAGTCTTTCATGTAACTGTTTTAGGCTAGATTTGCCAATTAAAAGGACACAAAAGGCTAAAACATTTTATAAATGTGCTAAATTCACGTGTACTGTTGGGAGCTCGTTCGGATGTGATGTTGTTGTGTCTGAATATATGAATGTCAGAACATTTGCAACATTTCATGTGGCTTACACATAAACTGACCAAACTGATCTGATTCACACCTCACATACACATAGCCAACACTACTCAAACAGAAGCTGGAAGAGGTCTGAGGCTGATTTCTGGCGGTCTTCCTTCTCTTTCTAGAGCCGGCCAAGTGGAGTGTGTGAGAGCAGAAAGAGGAGCCACTCTGGTCTAGACCACCTCTGTTCAGGGGTGGCTCCCTGGAGGCGGTCTAACCTCTCCTCTTTCTAGGGCCTTTGTCCCAGCTGCCCTTCTGTGCTTATCTCTTCTCTTTCCGCCTCTCCTTATGAAACATGCCCGGTGTTCCCTTCCCACAAGAACCTCCTGCCTGGCACATAACACCCAAGCCTGAGCTCTCCGCACCGTGAGCAATAGGGATACTCAAGACAGCATTTATCTTTCACATTGTACAACAGGCCAGTGGTAGTTTATAGTAGGAATGTGCAAAACTATACGTTTTCAAAACCGACCACTCAATCGATTGTTGACCATAATCGATATATAATCAACCATTCTGTCTTAAGAAAGAAGCAAGTACAACTACATATACTCTAAAACGCTATCATTTTTTAATTATGCATTATTTTATATTTAATTTCATACTATAATATTTAATTTATTTATTCAAAGGAATAAATTACATTTTAAAATATAATTAAAAAAGAAAATTATTTTAAAATATTATTGTAATTAATTCTGAGCATAAGAAATATCTTTCAAAACACACACACACACATAAATACTGCATTTTATATAACAATTATAATTAATTTTTTTTGTAATAAGTAGGGCTGTGACGGTGGCAGATTTTTACCACTGCGGTGGTAATGGACCAACTACCGCCGGTGGCGCGGTGTTGTGTATATTTATATATATAATTCTGAAACGCAAAAATAAATAAATGAGGCTCAATCATCTATTAACAAACGTGCGTGTTTATTTTAGCACTTCCGTCAGTGAACACTCAGCCTGCAAAACACTAAAATATATATCAAAGAAATAATACAGTTAAATAGGAAAGTAGCCTTAAATAAGAAAGTTAAATAGGCTACACCCCGTCTACCTCACGCGAGCGGCGCGGCGAGAAGCCATTGTAATCAGTGATGCTGTCTACACTAGATGCGGCGCGATACGACATGACAAATCCCTCACAGTAAACTCCCTCGTCCTATTTATGACGTACCGACACAAAGTTCAAATGTCCTGTAGACAGACTCAATCTGTTGTGCTGCGACGCGGCATCCGGTTTATACACAGTTCATTGTTCCGCCACCAAGCAAGTGGGCGCGTGAACTCCTCGTCTGCACGCGCTCTCTGTGGAATAGGAATCGCGGTGTATGTTGCCACATTTCTTGTTGGCATCTTCCATTTACCGCTGTCTCGTTCGTATTTGGCCAGTTTGGAGAAAGCCTCACCAATACAAACCTGACCAACCAGGCGTTAGCGATCACGTGAACTTGAAGACACTTGTACAAACGCGGATGGGTGACATGAATGGAAATGATTCCAAATCGGCGATGTAGTATTTGGTTTCCCAACAAGGTCCATCGCTCAACACGAAATAAACTTGATGAATGCAGAACAAACTGTATTTTCCTGCGCTCAAACCTGCCAATCTAAAGCAAACGCCATGTATGGCGTTTGAGGTCATTTGTGAATTAGCATAGATTTATAGTCTAAATAAAACAATTTGCAACTGTTACTATTATTATACTTGTATACAAAACTTTGTATTATGTTTGTTATAGAATGTGTGACGTCACACGCACTACCGCCGGTGGCAATAGACAACCGCGGTGACAACCGACCACAGCGGTGACGCGGTTGTCACGGCGACCGTCACAGCCCTAGTAATAAGATATAAATTAACATTTTAGCCAGTATATACATTTTATTTATATTTATATGTGACCCTGGACCACAAAACCAGTCTTAAGTCGCTGGGGTATATTTGTAGCATTTAGCCAAAAATACATTGTACGGGTCAAAATTATTGATTTTTCTTTTATGCCAAAAATCATTAGGACATTAAGTAAAGATCATGTTCCACGAAGAGATTTTGTACATTTCCTACTGTATATCAAAACTTAATTTTTTATTAGTAATATGCATTGCTAAGAACTTCATTTGGACAATTTTAAAGGCGATTTTCTCAATATTTTGACAAATAGTTATATCTCGGCCAAATATTGTCCTATCATAACAACCCATACATCAATGGAAAGCTTATTTATTCAGCTTTCAGATGATGTATAAATCTCAATTTAGAAAAATTGACCCTTATGACTGGTTTTGTGGTCCAGGGTCACACATAACTCACAAAAAGACTGTCAGCTAGCTAAACTCTTCTAGGAGGAGTTGAAAAAGAAAAAAAATTAAAACGTGGGATGCGCAAAACTACATATTTACTCATTAAGTTGCCAAATCACAGGTTTCGGGTTCACTTGACCTCAGTCGGACACATTTAGGGCATTCACACAGAACACATTAGTGTTCAAAAAGCTAGATGAAAAAATAAATGACAGGAAGAAAATCTAAAACCTATTAACCTCTAGCCAGTTTTTGTATTATCTGACCTTTGTCACCCATCTCAACTCACTATTCAAACTCACTAATCCACTTTTCCAGATCATTTGGGAGTCTGTAGTGTCACTTTTGTGAGTATAAAATGAAACAAACATTAAATAATTAGTAAAAACCTTACCTTGTGCATTTGATTACATTTGGCTCTTGGCAGCCATAACAAGCAAGCCAGTGAGGACTGTTACTATCCCAGAGTGTTATATTTTACACTCTGGGACAGAAACTCACCTGAATGCCATTGGGATGTGACCTACAGATTTAATCTATGGCCTTATGGTTCAGACAAATACACCCAGCTGAACTGTTTGCATAAAGCCCCCTTGAGATATCCGTACTGATCCTTTTAAAGGAGGGAACGGTATATAGTGTCACTCTTGAACTTTATGTCCTTAGCGCTACATCAAATTGATTGCCCACACCCCCAACCATGCCAATTAAGCACATCAAATAAAGAACATGACATCAAACCTCAGCGTGGAAATCAGCCAATCTAATCAACCCTGTTAGCCGTGATCCACATCAAATATGGCTCCTCCACATCGGACAAATTATCATATCTCCATTCTCCTTAAAACGCAACTCATTAACTCCAACCAAAAAGCACAGAAAAGTCTATTACACCAGCCTTCTGGAGAAAAAAAAATAAAATCTCCCTCCTGCGATGGCAAATCTCACCTCCGCCGTTCCTATCAAAACGGCACATAAAAATAAGTCCTCTCCATAAGATGCTATGTGATAACAGTGCATTAAAAGATTACTGCCCTGTTCCCATCTTGTTTTTAATTGCATTGGGGCCAGAGGCTACGGGATCCTTAATAACACATTAATATTTTATTCTCATCCACAGCTCCACAATCACACGCAACTGCAGATGCGTTTAAGACTTTATGCTATGTCTGGATTTGGTGGGGTGTCGCACAACTTTTATGGCACTCGTCTGAGTTACTGTATGCCGATGAGAAAGATGGCATACTGACAGCTCCACCAGCACTGTATAAGATGACATCATCAAGTGTAATTTACATACATTTACATAAAATATCCTAAACAAACAAAACAAAAAAGGTGGTTGATTAGATAGTCATTCTTTTGCAAATATTACATTGCATAAAAGACAAAATTATTGTTTATGACAGTTTAATACACCCACTGGGATGTTTAACTTTCTGCTTTATTTAGATTTTAGCTCAAGCTTTTTATGACTCTACATAAAGGAAGAAGTGAGGATTTAGGTGGGTCAGTGAGGGTTCAGTTATCATAACTCACTCGACTTCCCCTTGCGTAAACATTAGGAAAGAGCAATAATTCATCAAAACACCTAAAAGCTTTTCCTTTCACTGTGGCAACCAACAGACACTTCCTAAACAGTAAATTCTAATCCACAGTTACAGCTTTTTGAAATTCTTTTCAGTCCATACAGATCAAACTCTCTCATCCAATCAGGAGAGCTCATGGGCTGCATCAATCAGTACTGCATCACCAGCTGAACAATTAACACCTTACACAAAATTCTAATAAATAAGTAGTAAAACCATTTCAGAAAAAAAGTTCTAGTTAAAGATGTCGGTTTTAGATAAAATTTCAGGTTTCAGCAAGTTGAAGATTGATGCCCCGTCCACACGGAGATGCGTTTAGCAGTATACGTAAAAATTTTGTACCGTACTGGCGTTTCGTCCAGATGGATCCGGCGTTTTAGGAGAGTGAAACGGCTATTTTTTTAAACCGGGTCCCAGAGTGGATAAATACCCTTGCTTTTTCGTGTGTACAGCCAATCCGTATATTTTGAGAAACAATGATGTTATCACCCAACGTCTCGCCCCTAGTCAGCCACCGCTACATCATGTAACAGCAACAACAACATGAACAAACACTGAACGATTGTCTTTTTATTAACTAACGTTAACACAGATTAATAAATATATTGTTCTATGTTCATTTGTATACAGCGTGCAAGGTTTATGTGCATAGTCCAAGTCTTCTTCTAAGTTTTTAGTAGGGATGCACTGAAATGAAAATTCTTGGCCGAAGTCGAACTAAATGAAACACTGGGCCGAAGATTTTTCTCATGCTTTGGACTTTGAACCCTGGCGCCGCGAGCTCGTGCAGCGCTGTTTGAATAAATCCAATTCGTGCGTGTATTTGAAAACATAACATTCTGCAGTTTATTTACTAATCGTTTAATGCCATTTCATGATTTCAATCATCACAGTAACCAGCATCAACCACCAAATCTTCCTCTTCTCATCGGAGACATGAGATGCAGTGCTAAACAGTCTCTCGCTGTCGGTGCTTGTAATGATTATTGCGTCTTTTTCGCACAGTTTTAAATACTTTCACACTGCCGACATGTTTGCTGCATTAGTGCGCGCCTCTATTTGATCGCGTCACGTCATTGTTCGGTACAATTTATTCGGTCTTTTCACTTATTCGGCCAAACACCGAAAGAGGTTTTTCTGCTATTTTCGGCCGAACATTCGGTGCATCCCTAGTTTTTAGTGTATCTCTGTGGCAGAATTACAGCGCCACATACTGGTCTGGCATGTATAGTACATCATTTTGTGTCGGTTTCATGGTTTCGTGTGTACACAGATATTTCTTGAGACAAGGAAAAAAAAAAAAGACTGAATAGGGAAAGCTCTGGCTTTGTGTGGATGTGGCCTGAGTGACCAAGATCTGTCAGCAGAAAGCAACAAAGAGACACATACATTTTTTTTGGCTCACTAGAAACATCGGTGTTAAACCTATACATCACAATAACATTTATGTTGTTAATTCATCAAAGAATCCTGAAATAACATCAGTGTTTCTACAGAAATATTAAGCAGCACAACTTTTTTCAACATTGATAATAATAAGAAATGTTTCATGAGCACCAAATCAGCATATTAGAATGATTTCTGACTGACTGGAGTAATGACTGGTGAAAAATCAGCTTATATCACGGGAACACATTATTACTGGTTTCAGTGTAGTTTTAATCATGTCAGCGTTGGTGAGCATAAAAGACTTTCAAAAACATTAAAAGTCTTACAGTCCCCAAAGTTTTAAAGGGTTGTGTAAATACAAATAATTGGCTTTGTCTTCATTTTACCACAATATTAGTATCTATAAGCACATGCAGTTCAAACGCAAGATGCATTATTAAGTAACACTCATTAAAAGCAGGACTTTGAAGATCTTAACAACCTACTTTTATGATTATCAGATACCGGAAATCATTGATAATCATGTTTTATCAAAATCATGAAAGACGTCCTTGGCTTTGCAACACATTATAAAGACTTTATAACTTTCTCACAGTGTTCATTGCACCCACTATCACTCAGTATCTAATATCTCGCTGCAAATCAACGTTTCAGCCATACTGCTGACGCCACATTCTTGTTTCCTTTCGCAAGGCGTAGAGCTGAATACTTTTTTTTTTTTTCACTGTTTTTCACCAAAATGCACCCTGCAGATTAACATCGACGAACAAAAAAACCCTTGCATCTCAATGCTATCTAACACAAGATCTACAGTGAGTAATATGTGGAATTAGTTTTAATTAAATTAATCAACCACAATGGTTGTTAGGAGAAAAACACAAGAGTGGGAACCAAGAGGGTGGGGGAGTAACTAAGGGGGGAGAAAAAATGCATTCACACCTATCATCTAATTATACAACAACATTAATCACATTAGGGCTGGAACTGATTGCCAGGCAGTTCGGACATAGCACACTCAAGAACCAAGTCAGTTTGAGTTATGAACGAGTAATTCTGATTGGTTTTGTGAATTGTATCAAATGAATGAAACATTGCTACTTTTCTCAGAAAAGTGACAAGATATAGTTTCTCCTTTTGCTTGATGTAGCGCTAGTCACTTTTATGATTATATTGCATCGTTTTCAAGGCTTTATGTCTTTGGTCATCATTCATTGTCATTAAATGGAAAACAGCAACCAAGATATTCTTCAAAATAGTCATACAAATTTGCAGCATGCAAATAATGACAAAACATAATATCTTGAATACAAGACCAACTAATGGTGCCTGAACATTATAGGGTTAAAATGGCTAGATGAAAAAAAGATCCAATTGTAATCCACTATCATGTGGAGAGATCAGCTGGGCGCGCTATCTGACGTCATCTGGAAGAGAACTGAAAAGCCGGAGGAAAATGCAACAGCAGCCTCCATGCAACCACAGACAGAAAACAAATAAAAGATCCAATTTTAATCCTTATCTCGACTGGAATCGGATCGCTGTTTATCTGAACTCATATCATCTTTTTCAGAGAACAGTGACGTTTCCACAACAGTATTAAACAGGAAGCCAGGGTTACACTTCGGTTGGAGCAGACGAAAGCACTTTTACGAATTAAAAGTAAAATAAAACGCGTTTATTACACACAATTATCGCCGCTGGGTTTGAAAAATGAAGCGCGAGTTTGTTCAGCGGCGTTGACATGTGCCGCGAGCTTTCACAAAATGTGCTGCGCGTCCTAAAAGACGTTAGTTACTATGGCAGTTGTAAATAAATGTAGCCATTTCTAATTTTCGACTGTCTTAAAACCATTAAAACACCAGGATTGTTTGAACAGACCGCTCACACATCTAGAGCGTGCCATTTGTCTCGTGTTAATAGAAAGATCTTGTCAGTTTCCACGAAATTGTTTAAACGCATGACAACGCTGCGCTCCAAAAAAAAAACAACGCTACCCAGTCATATGAATTATATCACACACTTTTTACAACGAGTCACCATTCACAACAGCAGCACCGGTACTAGTGAAACTTTAAACGCTTACGTTTGATCTGCCGGGGTTTGCTCTGCTTTCTTCGGGACATGCTTATTCCGTCGTTCCTGCTCAGCTTGCGGCAAAAGCGATCAGTCCACCGGGGTCACTAGCAGTAACAGCAGCACTGGATCACAGCTCTCTGCCCGTCCGAAGACACCCGCATGACCTGTACTTTGATATTCAGAGCCGAAAGAGCTACCTGTGGCCGAGTGAGGCTTAGTTACTTTTCGACGTCTTCACAGAGAAGCGATCTATCCTCTCCGTTAGCCACAATAAACTCTGCCGATGTAGCCCTGACAGCGCAAATGCTGCTGGAGAAAACTACACCTTTAGCTTTTAATGATTTGTTTATGTCTACTCTGGTGAAACACAGAGAGAGCTCAGGTCTCGGGCTCGACCGACACATGAAACAGTGGCGCTGATATGTTATGACACGCCTCCGTCACGCCCCTTGCGTATGATGCCATGCCGCACGCTGCTCACTGCGCTCGCGCTCCCAGCAAGCTCTCGATGCCCCTAACATCACACTTCCATCAGTGCAAGGCATGCAATGTGTATCTCGTTTGCATGCAAAACAATTTTCTTAAGGATGAGCGAGCGTATATGGAAAAACTTGATGGGCTATTCAAAAAATTATTTACCACAACTCGTTTTTACCACAAAATCAGCATTATAATTTTTTATTGCATAAATAATGTATAAAAGATTATATATACATAATAATTATACTTAATTATAATATATTATTATTATTATTATTATTATTATAAATAATAATAATTATAAAATACATTCTAATCAAATTAAATAATATTATTGAATCAGTTATTGAATTATTATTGAATTAATATAGATAGATAGATAGATAGCTAATTATTATAAAACAGGATATTTTATAATTTAAAATATATAATAATTAATAATAATTATTATATTATTAAAAATAATTGTAATAAAAATAATTTAAAATATTTTAAAAATAAAAAATATTTTTTTAATTTATCTGCTGCAACACTGCAGATCCCCTCACACAGGAATCAAATATTATTCTATTCTATTTGTGTACATTAAATGGGGTCATGACCAATATCTCCAAGTAAATGTTGCCTAGTGATTAGTGAAATACAAAACTCTTACAGTTATAGCTCTCAATCATAGTATAATTACCAAAACAAAAAGTGAGAATGTTATTATTGTTTTCTTAGCACAGATGTTGGCACTGTGGCCTCCTCAAAAACTCACTGCTTCCATCTAGTGACCAAAGAAAAACCTTATCTCATGCCTCACAGTAGAGGCCAGCATGGTTGTAATGAGCTGACTTATAGTAGACACATTCCTCTCAGGCCACAATATTTGAATATGAGTCAAATACATCAACCTTGTCATATGTTAACAACCTGGAACCTGTGAGGCAACCACAAATAATAGCAAAGAAAAAAATAATAAAATGTGTTGTGTCATGATTTATTAAGATTTTTTAAAAGGTTCAGAGCAAATTTGGGTGGACTATTAAGTACTGTTTACAAGATCAAGGGTCTGACCTTGTTAATTTTGATGTTGGAAGAACATTGTTCATCACGTCTTTTGTGATTAAACATGATGAATTCAACATTTAATCTAAAAAATGATTATGCATAATGACAATAAATGATGACATAATACAATAAACTAAATCAAAATGAACTATAAGTCTATATTTTGAACACCCTATTTAGAATGAATTTATTACAAACCTGTTTACAGTGTGGAGCACATTCTGCCTTAATAGAAGTTAATCCGGTCAACAACAAAAAAAAGGTTAGTAATAAAATTGTCTTTTGGATGCTGGGCATAGTCCAATCCATCCTTACTCTAAATTATATTTATTAAAAAATATATTTTACCAAATAAAACAATTTAAAGAATAAAAAAAGACGTAGAAATAAAGGCAATAAAAAAATAGAAGAAATCATTTGAACAAATAAGTAGTGTACATAGATTTGAAGAAACAAGTCTTGACTTGAATTGATTTGAAGTCTGAGTTTTTAATTATAAACCCTATAAAGTTAAAAGGTATTTACATTGTAAATTATGAGGAATTTCAAAGACAAAAGCAGCAGCCACATTTGACCTTCTTTGATATTTTGCAATCACTTCTCAGTACCTCCCCTATTTCTAGACCAATGCCTCTCCAGCTTGAACTTGCAATATTTGTGTGAGCAACCCAGATCTTGGGTTGAGGGTTGATAACCGTTATGCCACCACAGCTAGTCAAACAACTATTTAAAAAAACAGCAACGAAATTGACTACTAAGTGAGTGTCATTGGATACAGCTTTTAACTTTTCAGCTTTGTAACCTTCAAGCTTTCCTGGTAGCTTTGTTCAATAAAACCGACATAAGACATGAATTATTAACCTACCTGTGAAGAATCTGAGCCTCTGTGACACTCTTTTACCATCTGCATTAGCACACACTTTATCACTGGGTACAGCATGAGCTGCTTTGACAGAAGAATTTACTGTGGTGGCAAATTAAATTATCCATATGGGGGAATGGCTGAGAACAAAAAATGGCTGAGAATTTTTCTTTGATATTCTGATTTATTTGATATGTTTGGTTCACTTCACCAATAAATGTAAGTTTTTAGATCTCTTTAATCTAACAAACATGTCAGTACAGACCACAGAGATACAAAGATCAAATTCTAAACTAATCACAATTATTAATGCACAGAATGGATTTTTCTCTCCTCAGCCTGCCGTACAGGGATTCCACTTTGTACACATGAAACAGCTGCTTTGTTTTTTTAAGGGGGTAAAGTATAGGATCAGGTTAAAGGCCAGTGTTTTGTAACTGAGCCTGTGTGAGTGATTGATTTTGTGAGCTCTTCATTACATGTGAGGCTTGAGTCTGTTTCAGTCTTTAACGAAAGCACAGCTATGATAAAAGAAGTTTTCCTCTGCCTGTGCTTGACCCTGGCACCTGTTTGGACAGCCCCTGTACAGACAGGCAAGTATTATATTGCTTTTAAAATAATATTGAACATTACACAGTGAAATAATATTTTACTTAATTATCTATTTTATTCATTTTTGAAGGAGTATTGAATATAAAATAATTAATCATATGTATTAAAGAATGGGTGTTACAGATTTCTGTTTGTATTTGTACAGACTCTGGGCCGGTGGTTGTTCTGAAGCATGGCAGTGTCCGTGGAGAATATATGAAAGTTAAAGGCTCAGAAAAGGTGGTGGAGCAGTATTTAGGTATTCCTTTTGCCCAGTCACCTGTTGGCCCTCTCCGCCTGGCTGCACCTGGTCCTGTACAGGGATGGGAGGGCATAAGAAATGCCACCCAGCACCCATCCATGTGAGTATGGCTATATTCATAAAAGTAACCGTAATTTATGCAACATATCTGTACTAAATTGCTTATTTACCGCTGAATTACTATATATTTACTCCACCTATAAAGTATATATACACAGTAAAAATAGACCTGTGAAATTTATGGTAAAAATAATTATATATTTAAATGCGGTAGCAACATTTTAGGATATATGAGACTGAAATGAACTGTACACTGTAAAAAAAAAAAATTCCGTAAAATTTACGGTAAAAAACTGGCAGCTGTGGTTGCCGGAATTCTACCGTAAAAAATACGGTAACAACATTTTAGGTTTTACAGTTTTAACTTAAATTTACAGTTAAATACCGTAATTTCATTAACTGATATAACGTTAATATACCAACCTATTGAAGTACTGAAATCTGTTTTGTACCTTTGAAATACACTGATAACCACCAAATGCAGGTGGTGATGAGAAAGTAACATGATGAACCAAAGCCCATCACAAGCAGGTTTTAAATACTAACATATATAGAAGGTGCACAGTGTCATTCACACAAGCACTAAACACCATCATGGTCAGACTCATTAAACTGAAATATGCAATAAACCTTAATTTAACAAAATTAGATGTAACATACAACCCTAATAAACATAACTGATAAGAAAAAAACTAAGAAGAAACATAGTTATTTCAAAGAAAAAACATCAAATTCAAACAAAATTTGAAATGCAACGCAGGGAATTCTGGGAACGTCAGTTTATGGTTTTTCCTTGTAAATTTCACAGGAATTTACCGTTAACCATTTAACAGCTTTTTACTGTAGCATTTTCACAGTTTTTTACCTTTAAATTCACAGTCTGTTTTTACAGTGTACTTTTCATTAACTGATGCAATGTTAATATTACATCTAAAGAAATAAAATCTGTTTTGTACCTGTTTAATTTACTGATAACCACCATAATAATACAGGTCATAAAAGAGACAAAATGAGCCTTTCCACATGCTGAGGTATATACTAATATACAGTAAAAGGTGCATACAGTGTCATTCACACAAATACATGTCTATTTACGTTTTTTCACTGTAAATTACATGACTGGTCATTTTCACTTCCAAAATATGTGCATTTAACAGCATATTACTTATTTACTGTAATTTCCCGCTATAGATCTATTACAGTTTTTCACTGTACATGATAAAGGACTTTGCCATTGCCAACCATAGCAGTTTTACAATCCTTTACCATTAAAATTACAAACATTTTTTACAATGTACCTTCTCTCACTGTATTCTAGGTGCCTTCAAAACCCAGATATTCTGCCTATAGTAGCAAAATCAATGGCATTGGATTTCACACCAACAGCAGTCTCAGAAGACTGTTTGTATCTGAATGTTTACACGCCATCTCAAAGATCAGAATCAGATAAATTTCCAGTGAGTACTGAATACTGGCTTCTCTCATCTAAACTAGAGGACAGCACTTTGACTTACGAATTCACAGTAGAACTTATTCTATTATGCTTTATTAATAATTTCCCTAGCCGCTTAGACAAAAGAAATTTATGCAAACCAACAGGTAATGGTCTGGATTCATGGAGGAGCTCTGGTCATGGGCGGCGCTTGCACGTTTGATGGATCCCCGTTAGCGGCCTATGAGAACATAGTTGTGGTTGTCATTCAGTACCGACTTGGAATGTTAGGATACTTCAGGTATGCATTTATGGTGGAGAAAGTGGGCACTTTGTCCACTGAGAATGACATCAGATTTCTTGTATCATATTAAAGCTGCTTCTGCAATGGTTTATAATAACACATGTTTCTGGTTTTAGCACAGGCGATAAGAATGCTCAAGGTAACTGGGGTTTCCTAGACCAGATCGCTGCTTTACAGTGGGTGCAGCAAAACATTGAGGGTTTTGGAGGAGACCCCCAGTCTGTCACTATAGCTGGGGAGTCTGCAGGAGGAATCAGTGCCTCTTTTCTGGTCAGTAAATGTTTTTAAAAACAGCATTATCTTCATTATCTTTCTCTTTTGTTGCATATTAATTATTTATGTGCCTGATATGATTAATAATGAGTAATCCTATGATTTCTGATGAGTCTTTAAAAAACAAGATAAGTTCCAAGTAAGTTCCTTGCGGTCTCATTGGGCTTCCCCTGGAAATATGATAATAACTGAATAGCTGAAAGACAAGTTGTTAAAACAACATAAGATCTTATCCATTAATAGATTCTCTGTACATTTGAGTGCAAGGATCAAGTGTGTTCTAAAGATGTATACTTATGTTACATCTAGACATTGTCACCCATGACCAAGGGTCTGTTTCAGCGGGCCGTCTTTCAGAGTGGGGTAGCAACTACGATAGGCTACACCATCAAAGACCCATTGGTGCTTGGCAAGGTATTTAGCTCAAATACAACAATAAATGTGTACTGCTAAATAGTTCCTTATAGGGAATCTGTAGCATTATGTCAGATGTCAAGAATTTTAGAGCCTTGTTAAGTTTAGTTCAGTTCACTTCAGTTTGTCTTTATTTCATTTCTTGAAGGAAATTTGGTTTCAGCATTTAGACACAAACAATACATTCAAAAGCACAAAAACATACAGGATAATTGATAAACCCTTAACTGTCTAGTTTAAAGGGGTCATGAACTGCCTGTTTTTTATTTTGTACTGTTCTCTGAGGTCCAATGTTATCAAGATTTTTACATCAAAAAAACATCATAATTTAAAAGCAATAGGTTATTTTATGTCCTGTTTTTGACCCCCCTCATCAGAACGCTCTGTTTGAATATAGGCGTAGCGGATTGTAGACTCGGAAGTAAACGCCCACTGCCATGATGATTGGCTAACACTTGAGTAGCCTATGTTTGGCCGCCTACATCCTTCACAGATGGACGCTGCTGTGATTTAGGTTAAAAATGGATAAATACTCATATCAAACAATTTGTTTAACAGACAAAGCAATAGTGATCACATAATAAAAACAGTTACTCACACTTGTGTGGTGCGACATTACTGTCGGATCCAATATAGTCAGCAAAGCATCGTCTTTTATTTTCAATCTTTCTGAAAATCCCACGTCAAATTGTGCCTTGTTTGTAAATGACTCCGCGGTAAAATGAAGTGAACAAAGGACCAAGTTCTTAATCTTACTGAAGCGGTCTAGAACTTCATTTAAAATAAAGTTCATCCACTCTTTCCTAATGTTGGGATCAGAAGGAAGGCAATGCAAAGACAATTTATTTCCACAACTTGGCACTGCACAGCATCTTGTTGTCTTCTGAGCCATCTTTTATCGTTTGATATCTGCATAGACCTGCATGTTTGCCTCTCTCGTAAACACTGCATGCGTGAATCGGTGGACGGGGCAGCGATGTAGAAGCAGGCATTGATCTTCTTCTGCGTAGGCAGTGCTTATTCCCATTATTACATCATAGAGTAGAACATTCCAAAAGTTGTCATTTTGGCAGACTGCCTTCAATGTAAGCGGTTTTTTAGACTAATGAGAAAGTTTTGAGTTCTGAAACTTACAGGATGTTTTTATAGTACAATGACCTTCTATTTGTGAAAAGATTAAGGGAATTTTGGTTTCTCAGTTCATGACTCGTTTAATGTCCTCCCAAAAGTTTAAATCATAATTTAAAAGCATTACAAAAAGCACTTCAGCATAGCCTAATTTGAAAATGCATATTGATAATACCTAATGTAAGATAATTATTGTCAGTGTTTAGAAAAAGCTGATTGTCTGTGATCTGTTTGACCAGGTGGTAGCAAATGTTACTGAGTGTGACTTCAGCTCTAATGAAGTGCTGACCAAATGCATAAAAGAACTGACTGAGGAAAAAATCATCGATGCAGCTAAAAAGGTAGGAGCAGAAAAGTTGAAAGGAGATGCTTTTCAATAGTTCATGAGAAAAAAAAATGCAATTCTAAGATCTATTGGTGATATTCTCTATATATACATCTTGAAAAGAGAATTAAATAATTTCTTAGACCAAATGACTTCCTTAGAAACACATTTTCCCTGGAGCAACAGTTGATGGGGAATTTCTTAAAGCTCAACCAGAGGAGTTACTAAAGAGCAAAGACTTCCAGAAAGTTCCAATTCTTGTCGGAATAACAAACCATGAATTTGGATGGATACTCCCTCAGGCAAGTATCAGACATTTTTGTATGGAATGGTAAAATTAAACAAAAGGTCTATGAACCTTTATGGCTATTTTTAAATAGTAATGCATGTGCTCTTTTTTTATTTCAGGGCTCAGTCTCAGAAGACTGGGTAAAAGGGATGGACGTAAAATTAGTGAAACAAATGTTGGACATTTTTAACAAAGATGGAGTAAAACTCAACTTCCCTTCTTCTTTCTTTCCAGATCATTTGTATTGATTTAGAAACTAAAACAGAGATAAAATGCAAATTAATTTACTTGGATTAACGCAGTCTGACTAATTTGTTAGTATTTGTCTCCCTCTGGTGAACAAAGTACAAAATAGCATTTAGGAGACTGGTAGAATAGCCTACTGCATGTGTAATCTTTCATTCTGTCATCTTAGAAGTCAGGAGTCAATGAAATCATTGCAGAAGAATACCTAAAAAATGCTAAAACTCCAGAGGACATTCGTGACGCATTTACTGAGATGGTGGGGGATCTTTTTATGGTGATTCCCTCCATTACGGTTGCATCTTACCATAGAGGTTGGTTGTGGTTTCACTGGCAATATTTCACCATCAGTGATGTTTTATTGTTGGTTTGCTTTATTATTTTCCATTATCCTAACTTCACAGATGCTGGAGTGCCTGTGTATATGTATGAGTTCCAGCAGCGGCCAAGTATATTTAAAGATCTTAGACCCAGCTTTGTGAAAGCTGACCATGGTGATGATCTTGGATTTGTGTTTGGGGCATGCTTTTGGGATGGCCATATCAAAGTGGGTATGCAGATCTAAGAACTTGTTTGTCCTGGGAAATTATTATGATACTGGACATTTATACTGGAAAATTTACTATGACAGGGGGTTGAAACTGCAAATGATTGAAACAAAAATGAAAATGTTAATGATTAAGTGGTGATGTAGTTATGGATATCAACTCTTTATCATCAGCGGCGCTCACTGAGGAGGAAAACCAACTATGCAGAACTGTCATGGGATACTGGGCGAACTTTATTCGCACTGGGTAAGTGGTACATCAGTTGCTGGACAGAGCATTAGTTATTGATGCTCCTCCTCAGAGGTGTAAAATATCTGAGTAATTTTACTTGATTACTGTACTTATTATTTTGGGGGATTTGTACTTTATTCAAGTACAATTTAAACTAACTACTTGTACTTTTACTTGATTACATTTCTGAAGAAAAAACAGTACTTTTTACTCCTTACGATTTTATTTCATCTTGAAAAGTATACATGTTTGACCTGTGCCATTGCATTTTGTTTCATTTTCTCCCTTTAACCAAACTTCTGAATGTCTGTCAGAAAAGAAAGTATACTTGAGTACAATTTAAAGTTGTACTTTTTTACTTACTCAAGTATGTTTTGGGCCAGATACTTGTACTTTTAATTGAGTAAAATTTTAGAGTACTTTTTACACCTCTGCTCCTCCTTAAATCATTATTTCATTTCCACAGATCACCAAATGGTCCCAATCTGGTGCACTGGCCTGTGTACGACAAGTCTAATAAATACATGAACCTGGGATTGCAGCAAACTGAGGGACAGGATCTGAAGATGGACAAGCTGCTCTTTTTCACTGAAGAATTACCTAAAAAGCTTGCAGCTCTCCACAAAGCCTAATTAGTTATTTCACAAATAAACACAGTGCTTCTACTATAAATAAAATCTAATTTGCACATATGTGTGTAAATAATTATTTTTTTGTCTCCATGCAGTGATATTGTTCCCATGAAACCTTTTGCAACTTGATTTGCAAAAAGATTTCGGTCGCAAATCCAGCCAAAATCTGATCTTTATTTGTTTGTATTTTATAGCGAAATATAGTAACAAAAATAATTTGAGATTGCTTTATATTACTATTTACATATCAAATAGTAAGTATTACCAATAAATAATATACATAATTATGTTGTAAATAAATAATAAATCTTACCAATCAAATAATTTTGTATTTCACTACAGATTGAGTTTCAGATTTTTTATTATATACTTATATACTATATTATTTAATATTTATTCATTTTTTATCTATTATTAATGTAAATATCTGTAATACATACGTGTGTGTGTGTGTGTGTGTGTGTGTGTGTTATATTAAACAGTGTGTATTAATATAAAAACATTATCCCATATCGCCATTTGTGTTTAAAAGTTTGATGCAATAGTACAAACAAAAACGAATGCGAAGGTGTTTGCAGCTGTCAACATCAAACGTGAACAGTAAAAAATACGCAGTGTGCAGTCACGTGTCATCTAGGCTACGTCACTGGATTCCCCCATCCGCTACTGATAATGTTGCGCATGCGCACACTCAGACTAGTTCAGAGCAGCCTGTACATCTCTCACGCGCTGGGAAGACGGAGCTCCAGCTGGAACATCCACGGTAAGTATCATCTGACAACACTTTATCAGGGGACTTGACGTTAACAGTTAGAACATAGGTGTTGTCATGTCCATCTTGCAATTTTCTTACGTACGAAGCGCGAATGAATACGATGTGCCAATAAATAAGTATCATTATTGATATTACGCTGCAGACAGATACCTGTATAAATATATGCGCGAGCTGTTAACGTTATATAAATGCAGTTGGCGACCAAATGAACGAGACTCACGGACTTCCAGCATTTTCCGCCTTCCTTTCCGCATGAAAGTGTGCCATATGATTGCACAGTGTTGTTTACAATAAGAAGGTGGAGGGGGAGGTTTCATTTTGCAAGAGTAAACTGATCAGTGCTGGTGTGAAGAAAGTATGAATGATCATAGCTTTGAGAATATGGCTCAAAACCTAGTGAGCTCCCTGTCTAGACAGCATTTTCGTAGTGTGAGCCTATAATGCCTAATTTCCAAATAATGCTCGCATCAGTTGGTATCAAAAAGATGTGACTGTGCTTATTTTATTTCATCAGTGTTTCAAGCAACCAGATATGCATTTTGGGTTATTAAATATACATTTGTTATGGAGGCTAAAAATTGGACCAGTATGACTGTAGGAAAGGTTTCTGATGGACCCTGTGAATTGTCTTTTGATAAGATGGTATTTTGACAGGTGCTATTTTAAGACAAGTAAAATAAAAGGTCTGAAGCAGTGGAGCAGAAGTGAGATGTTTTCAATAGAGAAATCCATGTTATTACCTGCAGCTAAACGGAGTCTAGTTTCTACTCAGTTTCTTAAGCTTTCTATTTCTGCTTACTGTCTGGGACTGCCACCTGACTCACACAGTATTTCAATGTGTTGTAAATAATTGCTTTGTGTGTTGTGAAAAAAGTCTCTGACTGGATCAGTGCTTGATTTATACTTAGCAGTAGCTACAAGCATTATGAAAAAATCAGTATCTATCAGGGCATGTATTATCTGGTAAAATAAAAAGTGCATTTTCCCCATTCTAGTTTGCTTATGATCTAAACACCTGTATATTTACAGTGTTATTTCTGTATTTTTGTATGCCATCTTTTATTATTTTTTATTACTATTTTAAATTACATTTTATTTTTATTTTTATATTTTAATTTTAGTTTCATTTTTAGTCATCTTGTGTTTTTGTCTTTTTTTTGTCTTTTTTTTAAAATATTACTATGTAGGTTTTTTTTTTTTTTCATTTTTACTTTCATTTGTTTCTAGTTAGTAATTTTAGTGCCTCAATTCTTTATTTTATTTTATGCTAAGGCAACATCTCACATTTTCTTTAAGGTTTTCATCTAATGGTTGTATTTTATTTTATCTCAGCTTTATTTTAATTAAATCTTTTTAATAGTGGTTTTAGTTTTAGTTCACCACAGTAACCCTGTATTTAACCTGCCATCTGTAGCCTAAGTCATGATATGATTAAAAATGATATGCTATGATAGTTATTGTGCAGATGCAAGCATTTGTTAGGGGTTTCCTTATTTTTTACAATCACAACCCAGTGATTTAATATGGCAAGCCATGTGCTTTGCATTTTGGTCACTGAGTCCTATTAAACGGCATTAGTCAGATAAACCTGGCATCCAGACTTGACTGCAGGCCTCATAAACATTTTTAAACTCTAGTGGCTGGAGATAAGAGTGCCCTTGTTTCCTTGCAAGCGGAGGATCATTTTTCTTGTCCTATTGAAGTGCAGGCCATTGATGAAAAGCTCAGTGATAGAAGCAATTCTCAGTCTACACGTTCTGTGCAGTGTCTCAAGAAAAGAGTAATTTTATGTGACTTTTATTGAATCTGATGCTCTCTGGTTAGAAGCATTGATCCATTTAGGCTTTGTTTATGTGTCTGATTGTGCAGCATCAGTCAGCGGCTAGCTGATCAAGCCCTGTGCGTTCGATCGTACAAGATGGCAGTCTTAAGTTCACAGCGTCTGATACCGTGACAGATACGAGTGAGGTTTCCCATGAGGAAATAGAAGGACATGTTGCATAATGATGCAAATGAAACAGCCTCAAATTAACCTCTCTGTGGCCTTATTTTCACATCAGAGACAGACTCTCTTACACCATTAATACAGAAACTTTTCACACCTGATATTGATTTCTGCAAGCTTTTGCATGATTTTGAAATCCAGGCGAAATCTGATCTTTTTTTGTCTGGGTTTTGTCTGGTAACATGTCACTATCCTGCATGGTTAGTAATTATTTTGTTCCCTATACCACAGATCCTCAATTTTACTTCTTGTTTCTGTAACAGCATGCAATCTGAATCAGTCTATTTTTGCATTTTGCTTGTAATGCATAAACAAGTGGTCTACTTCAGTGGTTCTCAAAGGGTCGGTTACAGGTCAGCTCTGATAGCAGAGACAGCAGGAGAAAACAATGCCAAATTCAACTAACCGTCTAATTGTGTATATATATGATGGGAAAATAAATTAATAAAGGGAAGAGATATCTTTTATATATCTTTTGTTGTCAAAGTAGTGCACCTATTGAAACTTGACAGTATTTTGGTATCTGTTGCATGCTTATTAGATGCTACCCAAATTAGGCAAATGACAGGACAAATGGGTTGCCTGACTTAAAACTAAAATTTTTAAAAATTTATGAAAATAATGAAAATACAACCCAGACTATGTTAAATCCGAGTTTACATGTCGTGCATCAAGGATTATCTTGTTTCGTGCTTGCCATAGTGTTTTCAATTGTGATCAGTTATTAATATAATAATAATATATTTTTAAATGTTAATAGTAAAAATAAAATAGAATATATAAATAAATAAATAAATAAATAAATATATAATATTAAATAGTAAAATATATATATATATATATATATATATATATATATATGTGTGTGTGTGTGTGTGTGTGTGTGTGTGTGTGTGTGTGTGTGTGTGTTTTTGTGTGGTTAAAAATTTTAGTAGTGTTGGGTGGCCACTTGACATTCAATGTAATATCTGGGCCTTGACGCAAAACTAATTGAAAGCCACTGTTCTGGCTTACCAGTTTTCTAGTTTAACCGACTTGACCTTGCACACAAGCCAACCCAATATCTCCCTCCCTGAGACATTCATCACACATGTAATTATCTTTCTCTCTGCTCTGCTGACTCTGATATCACTGCACCGCTTTGGGAACCCTAACCCATTCAGTCCCTTAAACCAGTAGACCAGCTCATCTGTGTCCCAGCATTCTGACAGCAGATCCTCTATGCTGGGCCTGAGGCTCAAGATGAAGGGGCATTTTGTTGCATGGATGGATAGATGGATGGATGGAGTAGAAAAAGGGGGCAGTGCTCCAGTGCAGCATGTTTACCCTCTTGAATGCTGAGATTTATAAAGCACAAGAGAACATGCTCCCCCAGAGAAGCAGCCATGTGTAGAAGTTTGGTATTGGTCTTAACGCTCACGCTAACATACAGCTGTTTTTTCCGCCTTGTGCTTCTCAAAGATAAGCGTGAAAAGAGGCGGGAACAATTGACACTCTCTGACTCTGGTCACTGTTTGTGTGTGTGTGTGTGTGTGTGTGTGTGTGCGCACTTGTGAGTGTGTATGCCAGCCAAGTCACGCTCCTCCAGCTCTGCATTATGTAACTGTCCTCTCAGTCCTAATGCATTTCTCAAGGTTTTGTCAAAAGCCTAAGGGGGTAGTTTCTGGCCTTTTTGAGTTTTGTAAAAATGATTCAGGTATAGCATGAATGATTGTTCTTCTGCATGCAAAATTCAAATATTGTTTTCATTCAGTTTGACTTACAGAACTGCTGCTCTGGTAGTCTTGCAAGGTTTAGGTTGGTACACACTAGTTATCACTAATGGATCATTTTAACCAATAGCCAAAAAAAAAAAAACATGACTTTTCCAACCAGTTCCTATAATAGATCAGATGAATCCCAAAATTCAAAATAAAAAAAAGAAATCTGAAAAGTTATACTAAGACAAAACAGTAAAGTGGTTTGCAAATAGCAAAGGGATAGTTCACTCAAAATTGAAAATTCTGTCATCATTTACTCACCTTCATGTTGTTCCAAACCAGTTTTACTTTCAACTGCTGAACATAAAAGAAGATATTTGAAGAATGTGGGCAACCAAACCGTTTGTGGACCCCATTGACTTTCCATAGTATTATTCTTCCCCCATGCTATGGGGACCTGTTTGGTAACCCACATTCCACAAAATATCTTATTTTGTGTTCAGCAGAACAAAGAAATTCATATAGGTTTGGAACAAAATGAGGGTGAGTAAATGATGACAGAATTTTCTTTTTTGGGTGAACTGCCCCTTTAACACTGATCCAACAAAACCACTGGCGACAGTCGGGGCAAAGTGAACTAGCCTTTCGTTTGAGAAGGAAACGTGTCATTCGTCTTTAGAATTGTACGAGGAGCAGATGGCATTTTCACACTGGCAGGATTAAGTACTTGTGTATATTTTACTGTATCCATGATGTCAAATCAATAAGCATTATCATATTTGATATCTAGAGGTCTGAGTGGGAAAGACACTCACTGCATTACACAGATGGCATCATTGAGTTTGTATGCTATGTCCAGTGCTTCATAGTAACACATGCTTTTGCACTGAGATTCTGTCCAATAGGTTTCATCATATTAACAGGCTCTGACAGACTCTGTGTTGCTTCATGCTGTAGTCAGTATGTATAAACACAGCTGCAAGGAAGTTTACCACAAAAGAGGACATTAAAGTACTCAACCATAATGTTACACTTCATGAAAATGTTTTGAATGCTTGATGTTATATGTTTATTATAATTGTTAACATGTATTATGATTTATAAGATAGTTGTATATGTCTTATAATATAATTATATATAATAAATAAAAAAATGTTAAAAATACTATATATTATATACTACCATTCAAAAGTTTGTGGTCAGTAAGGTTTCAGTATTTGTACTTTTATTTAGCATTTTTTTGCAGGATGCATTTATGATATCAAACATTTCTATTTCAATGCTGAAATAGAAATAAATGCTGTTCTTCTGACCTTTCTAGTTATCAAAGGAAAAAATAATAATTTCTCAAAAATATTAATGGAACAGCTGTTGTCAACAATAACTAAAATGTGTTCTTAGCACCAAATCAGCATATTAGAATGATTTCTAAATATTAGAATATTAAAATGGCTGCTAAAATTCAGCTGTGTATCACAGAAATAAAGTAGATGTAAAAATATTTCATTTATTTTCAGTTGTTATATTATATTACAGTATTACTGTTTTTGCTGTATCTTTGATTAAATAAATGCAATACGTTTAACCACAAATTCAAATTGTTATTTTTTTAGGTCCAGCTGCTGTGATAAAATTGTGGAGCTACAAACAGCGGTTCCCCCTCAGAGTTTTATTTTTTTGGCTGACATCATCATATCTCGCCTAGTGACTGAATTACCCCCATAACAAAGTATGGAGGGGGCCGTGGTGAACAACCTCATAGACTTTGACTCGCCCCCAGAAGGGACAGCTCCCTCTGTTCTTGGGCCTCCCAGTGGGGTGGGATTTTTCTCATCTGAGCCTCTCGTCCCTGAGCCTGCGAGCGACGCCACGATGGAGCCCCTTCTACCAGAGCCAATGGCCCCCACACACACTTCCCACAGAGAAGAAGATAGTGACGCCACCGAATCTGCCGACAGCGACAACGAGGACACAGAATCCCCATCGCACCCTTCGAGCACGCGACGGTCCTCATCCTGCTCCAGTCACAGCGCTGAGGACGCAGAGGAGACGGAGATAAGAGCGTTCATGAAAACCTACGTGGCAAAGCTCTTCCATGGAAGGTGATTTGCTCCACAATCTACACCTTAAAGAAATGCATCAGCCATGAACACAAAAAGAGATGTTTCGTAGAATGTTCATGCTGCTGTCTTTCATAACTAGAGTGGATATGAAACTCCAAAAAAGCACCATAAAAGTGACTTGTGTGGTATATTCCAAGTCTTCTGAAGCCATATGATAATTTAGTTTGAGGAACAAAGCAAATGTAAGTTTTTATCTTTTGACAATTTCCGCCATAGCTCACAAATCTCATTCACACAAGAACAGATGCAATGCTACTGATAAGATGCACTTAAATTACAGTCTGTTCCTTAGTCAAAGCTATTGTGTAGCTTCAGAAGCCTTAGAATATAGTGTATGAGTCATATAGACTACTTTTATGATGCTTTTATGGGGCTTTTTTTGTCCTTGCTGGAGCTTGACAAGCCTTTGTGACTTTGTACTTTTGTGTTATTGAAATTATACTTCTGTCCTCCACGGAAATAAAAAAGTCATAGGGGTTTGAAACGAGTAAACGATGACAGAATTTTCCTTTTTTTTTGTGAACTATTCTCTTGAAGGAGGAAGAAGCTTCAGACAGAATTATAGTCACATGTCAACTGATGTGTATGTTTGCATTTGTTCCTGTTGTTTCAAGTACTCTCTCGCTCTCCCTATCCCATTCTCTTTGTCTTTCTCTTCCTGCTACTACTCCTGGTTCCTTTAATTCTCTTTTCCTCTCCCAGGGAGGACTTTGATCAGGAGGAGAAGGCTCGCTTTGGAGAGCTGTGCACTGGAGAGAGCGGCAAAGGCAGGGAGTGGTTCGCCAAATATGTCAGTGCGCAGGTATGAAAACACAATCACTGCATCACTCTATTCCAATTTCAAAACATTTGATTTTTAATTGTGTGAGTTATTATGGTGATAGTCATTTTGGGTGATGGTTTAGACCTTTTTCAGACATTTTGTGTAAACAATATCGCTATCATTAACTAGAATTAGTAATATTAAAAATAATTTTGGATAATTGAAATAAAATATAAATATTGAGGTGAAAAACTTAAAAAAAACAAACTTACAACGTAATTGAAAATGAGGACGATTGCCTTTGTTGATTGTGTTTGTTGAAGCACTAAGTTGAAGTACTCAAGTGACTAAAACTGAAATAAAAAATAAAAACTACAAACCTAATCAAAATGAGAAAAGCACATAAAATACTAACATTAAAATGAAAATTAAAAATATACAAATATAAGCTAATTCAAGATATTAATAAACACTGTAATAGCATATAAGTAACACTAAAACAACACTGTGTGAGAACGATCATATACATTTCTTCACCTCTATTTAACAGGTTAGAGTGTTCACACCGTACGTGTGAAAAGGAGCAGTAAAGCCTATTTTTCCTGTCACATACTAAATATAGCAAAAAATGTTGCAAATGCACTGCAAACGTATTTAGCAACACAGTTTTTGCAACATAAGATTTTATGAAGCAGCACAAAATAATTAAGTGAACTACAAACCCATTGTCTGAAAAAAGTGTTGAAAATTGTTTGACTACTTGGCAGTCAAAATTACCAAAATGTTTGCCAATATTTAAAAAAAAAACATCTTTAATAACAATAATAATTTAATAACGCTGTTAAATGGAATCTTTAGGAAATCTTAAAATGATTATCCATCTTTCATACTGTACATTAAAATGTTGAGATGCTTTTAAAATAATTTTTCTATTATTTTAATAATTGCCATTTCTTGGTTGTCTGCCATAACATAAAAATAAGTATCGGCCTTGGTTATCCTAAAATGCACATCGCTATAAGCATCAAGCACAGTCTATTTAGACTAAATGTACCATTCGCATTCTCAAGTCTTTCTCAAAGATCAGAGAACTCATCCAATAGAATGTGTATAAACAAACAGAGTTGTGATGATAACCATGCCTTGTGTTTGCAGCGCTGCCACTCCAAACGTGTGAGTGAACAGACGTTCTACAGGCTGGTGCAGTCCTTCGCTGTTGTTTTATTTGAGTAAGTATATCAGTGATAATATCTCAGATGTATGCTTGACATTACATGGAAGCCAAACCAGACTGTTAAGAGCTAAGTTACCAATTTTCTGTAGAACTCTTGGCAAGTCATTGTGTGGCAAGTGTGTGACTCACATGTGACCAATATTTGATTGATTGGCAGATGTCACCAGGTGGATGATTATGGCCCAGCCAAACACCTCATGACCATGTGCTTCACATATTACTACATGGGTAAGAGAGTTCACCATTAATATTAAGCAAACATACTGTAAAATTGTGTTGAATGTTAGAATCTGATAAAGAAACGCCCAGACCTCCTCTCACTTCCTGTTACAGCCTATGACTCAGACATTACTGGCACTGCCTCTTATTGTTTTGAAAAAATTTAACAGTGCTATTTTAATGTGTTTTCAAGGGAGGTTGGTTTATATGACCTGATATAAAAACTAGTGAATTGGGAAAAGACACATATGCACTACCATTCATAAGTTTGGGGTAAAAAAGATTATATATATATATATATATTAAATTGAAAAGAGTACCTTAAATTGTAAAAATATTACTGTTTTTACTGTATTTTTGTTCAAGTAATTGCAGCCTTGGTTAGCATATATGTCTTCTTTCAAAAATATTTTAAAATCTCACACACTGCAAATTTTGAACGGTAGTGTGATTCACTGAATAAATTCACCAAAAATGCAATCGTTTATTAATTTTTCAGTAACACTTTAGCATAGGGACCAATTCTCACTATTAAGTAGTTGCTTATTAGCATGCCTGTTATTAACATATTGGCTGTTTATTAGTACTTATAAAGCGCATATTCTGCAGCATGACCATATTCTACATCCTAATCCTACACAATACCTAAATTTAACAACTACTTTACTAAATATTTATAAGCAGCAAATTAGGAGTTTATTGAGGCAAAAGTTGTAGTTAATGGTTTGTTAATAGCGAGATCTTAAAATGAAGTGTGACCAATTTTTCTTATTGAGTAGTATACAAAGGTGCATTATGTATCATACATCGTGCATCACTGCTAATGATTTGGAATCATTTTGTTGTCATGTTAAGAATCGTTTTGGAATCAAATCATAACTCTTTAAATTGAAATCTAATTGTAAAGTGCCCACTCCTAATATACACAGTGTGTGACTGCCTAGTATGCCTTTTTAATTAAATTCATTTGAGTTTCTAATGAATATGTGTGTGTGTGTGTGTGTGACAGGTAAGTCCCAGCTGTCTCCCACAGAGCTGCTAGAGAGGCCCAGCGGGGGGATTGACTCGTACTTGCGCACTGGAAAGGTCTGGCTCTCTGGGAAGAAAGATATTGCAGAGCGACTACTCAAAAACACCTCCGCTAAGACTGATGTTAAAGGATTCTTTGGGGGTCTGGAGAGCAAACTGAGAGGACCCTTGGGCCGAAAGAATGAGTGGGTGATTTTCTGTCATTGCTTTTATTCACTCTTTTATTTAGTGATGCTTCTGCTGCTCACAAACTCTTCTGTTCTCATTCTGTCCTCTTCAGAGACACAGACAAACCCACTGAACAGAAAACCAAAACTCCAGGTAGTTCACGATGTACCACCACTGTGTTTTTAATCAGGTCTTTTCTCACCTGTGGTAATCTCTTGTCATGTCCAGTTTTTAGATGTCTCACATAAGGTTTTCTCTATGTATATTGGTGATGTGACTTAGTGGTTAGGAATCTGGGTTGGTTACCCAAACCATTCATTAGCTTCCACCACTATGCAGCTGAGCAAGACCCTTAACCCACAGAGATTGTCTGTGTAGACATGTGTAGGTGTTTGAGTTATTAACTGTGCTTATCTCTGTTTGCGTACCCTGTAGTTTCCCCCCGTCTCTCCCCGGATAGAAAAGAAGAGGAGAAAATCTACCTGTACACACACCTAAAACAGCAGCCCATTTGGTAGGTTGTCAGTAATCTTTTTCCCTACATAATTATTCAGATTAACAGTTTAAGTTGTTTCTGAAAAGTATCCTTTCATATAATCAGTATTTTAATGAAACATTAATGTTATTTACATTTTTTTTTTATGGGCTGCATTTGTGGCATCCTGTCAGTGTCTCGAGTTGGTTTAAACATATTTCATGCCAGAATAAAAAATTAAATTGGATTTTTATAATTATTATTATTATTATCATTTACTACAACAAAAAATACCATAATATTTAAATATTTTTCAATTAAATCATGTATATATGTTTTTTTTTTTACGGTAATAGAAATATAATAGAATGGTAATAGAAATATAGGAAGAAAAATAGTTGTCATGAAGATAATGACAGAATGTTAAAAAAAGTTTTTTCTAATTATTATTAATTTTAAATCTCTTAAATGGTCTTAATTTATGGCAATGCAATATATTTTAAAATAGAATTAATTTCAGTGATGGAAAAGCTGGATTTTCTCCAGTCTTCAGTGTCGCATTATTATTATACATGTTGAAAAGAGTTGTAATAGTGTTATGGAAACATTGATTTTTGTGGAAGCATTAATTCAATTTACTAAAACAAATAGTATCATAATATTAAAATATTTTACATTATATAAATAATATATCACTATTTTTTGCATTACAGTAATATTGTCAGATTACCACAGAAAGTATTTTTTTTTTAAAACAAAACAAAAAATCTGTTTGCAATAAAACAAACTGAAGCAAGAAAGGAGGCTGGTGGGTTTAATCCACATTAATCTAATTGTCTGTTGACATTTTGAAAGATCTCCAAAGCAGTTTTAACTTTGTTCAGGCACTACGTCCGATCATTTGACACATATAGATACTGATGTTACTTTGGTTGCATCTGTTTCTCTTTGTCTTCTTTAAAAGGCACACTTTGAGGTTTTGGAACGCAGCATTTTTCGATGCCGTCCACTGTGAGAGAAATAAAAGATCCCCCACCACGAGGTGAGAGACTGCAGGGTTTTTCACAGTATACTCTGTAATTCTTATTACTTTTTATAGAGCGCTTCTTGTCTCTTTCTCCTGATGTATCGTGCTATTAAACAAAACAGACTTCGCACGGCACCTAATGCACATGTTAGATCGCGTGTTTGTTTAGACTGCGTGTTTGTTTGTGTGTCTGTTAAAGCCAGAGGGAGAGATTGAGAGTTTACTTTGTGTTTGATAGATTGTTAGTGATGTTGAAATAAACTACCCAGAAGTTTCAGCCGAGGTGCGTGACTGAGTGCCCGGTGCATATGACAGTCTTACGGTGTATTTGCAGTCTGGATGAGTCCTGCAGCCTTTCTCTGTGCCCTTATGGTTTACTCTTCCACACTGCTCATCTGCTCATCATCTTCTCTTTCCTTTCATTCTCTCTGTGGCTCTCTCTCTCTCTCTCTCTCTCTCTCTGCATGTGACTTTAACCCTTTATCTCCCTGTGCCTTGCTGCCTCACGCAGGCGGACGGCTGAGGAAGAGAAAGATGAAAGGTCTGTCCTTCATTCCGTCTGCTGCCCTGGACATTGCAAGATAGAGACAGGAAAGGCAAAGAAAAGGAGGATTAAAATGGAGAGGGGAAAGTTAGATTGGTTAGAATGAACTGAGAGTTAAAGAGTGAAAGGACAGGATAAATTTAGGGGAAAGTGAGGGAGTTTAGGAAAAAGATGAAACTCTGACAGAAGTAGGCCAACGTTTACTTGGAAAAAGAATTCAAATGATTAAGAAATATACTAATAAAATCTCAAAATATACACTTGGCAAAAAAAACTGTAAAAAGAGTAATTTGTGAAATATTTTTACAATTTAAAATAACTTTTTTCTGTAATAAAATGTATTCCTTTGATGGTAAAGCTTTATTTTCAACAGTCATTATTAATTATACTTATTTCTTATTATCAATGAAAATGGTTTTACCTTGATATATTTTTTTCAGGATTCTTTGATAAATAGAAAAAAAAGTTCAGAAGTATGCTTATATATTATATTAAATATTAAATATTTATTTAATTTTTTTTGTACAAGTGTAAAGTTTTTACAGGTATTACAGACACTTTTGTTCAATTTAATATGTCTTTGTTGCTTTTTTGAATAAAAGGATTAATTTCTTTAAAAAAAAAATTTCATTAAATAAATAAATAAATATATATACACACACATATACACATATACATGTACATATACATTTTTCCTATCTCCACTCTAAGATATTTAATTAACTAGAAATTTAAATGCAATCGTTTTTAATGCAATTCACTGACTGGAAAATTCTCGGGTCAAAAAAAGTAGGAACCCCTGTGAAACCCTCTATATATTTATATATTTCAGCACAGGATCCAGTCAGGAAGTTGTGTAACATTCTGATAACATTTTCATCAGCACTCGAAGGAAACTAGGTCCTCCAAAAAAAGCACCGACTCATGTTGGTCACATTTGCCTTAGGCATAATGCTTTGTCTTTTTTATCCCGCTGTCTACATTGCACAACTTTAACTTTGTTGAAATTGTGGACCTTAAAAACAGATCAAATATTTATTAATACTACAATACTAATAGTTGTGTTATAAAAGTGAGTAGCATATCTATTCTGACAGCAGGGAAAACATTAATAAATAAAAACAACCATACACTCATGCAGGAAGTATAGTAAAATAAATAGGCTTAATAATTTTAAAACGGAAAGAGAACACGCTTTTGTTGTTGATTTTCAAAAGCCTTGCATCCAATCAAACACAGTATTTTGGCATGGTATATCAGATTCATCTGGCCTGCATGGACAGGTTGCATGACATGCCCTCATTATTGAAAACCATAATATTAATACATTTCAATGTTTAACCGAGGACGTTTTTGTTTACTTTTGTGCGATAAACAATTTTGGGACTGTTTTGGGGTCAGTGTAAAAAAAAAATGTGTTCTGGAACAAGTTGGGAACCACTGATCTACATTATACAAAATGAGAAGAGGGCAGTGAGATCACAGTATTCACTCTTTGACTTTTCCTGCATTATTTGCTGTATCATTGCATGCAGTCAGAATGTATTGTATCCAAGCGCCTATTCGTTGCTATGTCAACTACTAACCAGTGTGAACTATTAGAGGTGGCAGGCATAACTATTACTAGTGCTCATACTTGCCGTTAGGTGTTCTTTCAAATCCCCAGCCGTAAGTATTAAACTTTGACATGTAATTCTGTTTGTGCTACAGACATAAATGATTCATCAAATCATCAAATCTCGTTGCTAAGTGTTCAGACAATTTTCACCTGGTAGGCAATAAAACTGGCTAAAAACTAACATAAAAATGCATTGGACCAGAATACAGTTGTGTATTAGTGTAAGACAGGGGCAAAAAAAATCTTTTCTCAGTAAGATCTTAATTTATTTTTTAGGAAAGGAACATTTTGCAAATGGAAAAATGCATTAATTTGTTGCCTGAGCATTTTTTTCCTGTTTGGTGAGCTGAATTATGTCATGGATCCGTGTTGCTCATATGCTTTTTATTATTTAAATTATGTCTTGTTTTTGTTTTGATTCATTGTGAATCATGGCTACAGCTAACTGCTCACTAAAGCTTATTCTAAAATGTTTGTTGGATTTTGCATGAGCACCAATGAATGGCTAATACACATTTGTTCTTTTGTATGATTGTTTTTACACCTTTTAACTCTCTAACCTCCCAGTATTTATTGTGATGTGTTTAAACATTTATGAGTGAACTTTAACATTATTAAAGATATTGTGTTGATGGTCTCTGATGGTCTTTCATGCTTGACAAGAGAAATATCAGTGACCTCTGACCTTGACCCCTTGTTTTTGTACCTTCAGAGAAAAGTGGTGTCATATGACCCAGGAAGAGAAAGACGATAGCTCCAGATTTAATGAGAACATCACTTTCGGTCAGCTAGGGTGAGTCGCTTGGCATTGGTCTAATTTTACACAATATCGACAAAAACAATGTTCATTGCATGTTTTTGGGCGTTGTTTTGTATGCTCGTATGCTCATAAATAACTGCTTCTGTTTATCCAGAACATTCACCCATAACATGGTGGCTTTTGGACTGAGCAAGAAACTCTGCAATGACTTCCTGAAGAAACAGGCAGTCATTGGAAATCTGAATGAAGGTAATGTCACTTTCCAGCTTTCTGTTCCAAATTTGCAAAAAAAAAAAAAAAATTATATTTATAGGTTTGTGACATTAATTACAGTATCGTTCGGAAAAAAAAAATGATTTGTTAAAAATACAATCAAAACACTTTCTATTGTAAGATATTCAAGAAACATTTTTATTATTATAAATCTTAAAAACAGTTGTGCTACTCAATATTTTTGTGGAAACATGCATTTTAATGAATAAAAAGTGAAAAAAAAAACAGAATTACTTGATACAGAAATCTTTTGTTATTTATAAATGTCTTTACTGTCACTTTTGTTCAATTTAATACATCACTGCTAAATAAAAGTATTAATTTCTTTTCAAAAAATTTTTTTGAACAGTAGTGGATGTGTAAATATGATTCACACTTTTCATTATCCTTTTTTCAGAGCAATACAAGCTGCTGTGTGACCACATTGAGCAGATGGCCGCAGAGTGAATATCCAAAACCATCTAAACTCTACCATCCACATCAGCACATCCATTCAAGCTCTGATGATCAGTGTTCCACAAATGCCAACACAGTTTCGCCTCTATTATCACCCCAAGGTCCTACCACTATCCTTACCAACCAGTACAGAATAACCCAACTAAAATAGTTGGCATAGATCAGCCACATCCCATTATCCTTCAAGTGTCCAGCTGTAATGTAAAAACGGTTTATTTTTGTTCAAACTGCAAAAATGTGAAAAACAAATATGCATATACTCTCTGGAATAGCAATATGGCTCAGAGTCTTCAGGCATCATACTATATAATATGGAGTTTATATTGTATGACATGAACACAATGCAAATCACCATTTAAAATATTCCATATATCTTTCCTGCTACTTTTATGTACAGAACTATAGTACTAAAAGTGTCCTTTGAGCACATACAATGACAAATAACGAACAAAAAATACAGTCTAACAATATCAGTATTTCACTATATCAGTAGCAACAAAATCAATATTATTAGTCAATATTTCAAACTCCATCTGCTCTCCAGAAGTCTCTACTGGTCTGTTCTTGTTATATGTTTATTGCACTTTTCTAATTTTGTGTTCTTCCTGTATGGATAAATTGAGTATTAATTGTGTTGGTGACATCCTCAAAATATATGGAGACTGGAACTATGTCTATTCCCCGGTTTAAAGTGCCTTTAGTCATTTATGTAAGCGGTGATCTTCCCATTTTAGTGCAAACAAACCTGTGTCAGCATGCTGTTGTCCTCCCATGACTCTCTGGGGGAGCGCTCATAAGTTTGTGCACCCTGCCAGTAGATGTGTTAGTGTTGTATGGATAATGCTTGCGGTTGGTATTCAAGTCAGTTAAAGAAAAGTATCATGCTGCAGCTGTTTCGATGTCGTACAGTGTTGTGTCTTTAGCGCATGAAGTGCATGCACATTGTTTACCATCTACTTACAATGTTGGGTGATTACATTTCAAGCCAGTAGAGGGCAATCATAACCCTCCGCTTCGACTGTAGATCGGTGGAGGTGAATGTCAACCACTGAGTGGGGTCTTCAAGAGCTTATATTGAATCATATGTCCTCCATCTGAGGAAAAAATAAAGTTAATATATTTGGTTTGTAAATACAGATTGTATTGTTCACAGAACAATGAGGAATTGGATGCCAAAAATGGGCTGGTTTAAAGGGATCGTCAGATTGTTGGGCATTTATTTATTCAGCGTCTGTATGTGATGTTGTACGTGAGCGCATGGTTGTATCAGGAATGTGCTGGATCTAGTATGGTCTTTGCATTTCATATGATGTTGTTAATATTGTGCTGTCTATGTAAATTTATGTTCATTGTAAGCTCAGTGGTCTGCATTGTACTTTCCCAAGTGCCCTGAATTTCCTATTGGAACGTAGGCTACCTGGAAACCAACAAGTGAGGTGTTGAGCTGTCTCTAATGTGTGGTGTTTATTATAAAATATAATTCTCTTTTCCTGTTACTTGCATTATTATCTTATAAGTCCTCATTCTAGATTCAACTATGGAGTATGAAAGCATCCTTAACAGGAAAAACCTGTCTGTTGTGGTCACCAAGGCTGTTTATTTGATTAAAAATGCAGTAATGTTGTGAATGTTATTACAATTTAAAAGAACTGTTTTCTATTGTAATTTATTTAAAAATGTAATTAATTCCTGTGATGGCAAAGCTAAATTTTCAGCAGCCATTAGGCTACTCCAGTCTTCAGTGTCACATGATCCTTCAGAAATCATTCTAATATGCTGATTTGTGCTCAAGAAACATTTCTTATTATTAGCAATGTTGAAAACAGTTGAGAAAACATTAAGAGATGGTTATAGAATGGCGCTCTGTGCCTGATAACGTGTTGCTGAATACGTCTGTGCAGATTCAGCTCAGTGTGGGAGTGTTTAAGGCTCTCCAGTGAAGAAAACTGCCAAATGGCTGCCACGGCTGGCTGTGTGTATAAATAAACAGCAGTCACACTGGCCTGCACTGATTGGACACACAGTAATGAGCTGTGAAAGGCCAAGCACTGGTGTCACACAATGAGAGCTCTACTACTGCTAATTAATCCCAGACCCCATCAAACAATGGACAAACTCTCCTTATCTTGAACGGTTAGTGATTGATCACATCCTTCTACTCTTTCTTTCTTTCTCTTGGTCTTTTTTGACTATTTTTTTTCTTCTCTCTCTTATTCTGTCTATGGGTAATTTAATTAATTTATATGGAGACCCCAAGGGGACCTGGTGATGGAAAAAAAATACGAGTTGAGAGGATGTGATATTTTATAATTTATATTTTAAAAATGTGGTGTTCGCTCACAAAAGTTTTGTGATCCCCCCAAGAAACTTTGTGTCTTTGTACTTTTGCATTTACTCTTTTATATTTCAAAAGTTTTGAAAGCTTTCCACCAATTGCTTATTATTTCTATTACCAGCAAACGTTTTGTCAGCAAAGTTTCTTGGAAAATACCAAACTTTTGCAAGATATTCTGAAGAATGTTGATAACCAAACAGTTTGGATTTTTATTGACTTCCATTGTATGAACAAAAAAATACAATGGAAGTCAATAGGCACCAAAACTGTTCAGTTATCATCATTCTTCAGAACAACTTTCACGTTCCCCAGAAGAAAGAAAGTCATACAGGTTTGGAACGACATGAGGGTGAGTAAAGGATGACAGACTTTTCATTCATTTCATTTTTGGGGGATTTGCTCACACCAACTGTAACTATAAACTTTATTTATAGCTTATTTAAAGCTTACAGTTCTTTTAGAATAGGGAATTCCACCACTCTAACAATAATGACACATGATGGAGGAATGATATTGTTGGAATCACTTTCAGAACATTTTTTTTTCAACTGATGAATGCTAAAAACATTGATGTTCATTTAGGTCATTGAAGTCATAAAATCACCAGACTTTAAGCTTGAGCGTTTAAAGTGGCAGGCAACATAACAGCAATATGAGTTTTAAGAAATCGTATTTTTCAACCACAGATTAACAGTACCAGGGCTGTAACCTCCATATATGCCAATATTCAGATTAATAATTAATAATAAAACAACCATGTCTAATAATTAATAATAGAACACCCATGTCAAACTGAAAATGCTCTGGGGTTGAAATCTAAAGTGGAACACAAATGGCTCTGTTTCCTGATGGTAAGTCCTATGTTTATCCATAATATCTCTGTCTACCCTTTTTCAAACACAAAATCTCATAAACACACATATACATCCTCTCATGCATTCATGAAGAGCTTCTCTGTTTGAACCCCTATGCTGTTTACTCTGTTAGTGTGTTGGTGTGATGTTTGGCTGGCCGGCTTCAGACAGTTTGATGTAGTCAGGTCAGTTGGAGTGGACCTCTGAGGCCAGTGCACTTTTCAAGCCCTCTTTGGGAGGCTAAACTGGAGTCAAGTTTCTCCCGGTTAAGTGTGAACCAGACAGCCGGGTGGTCTGTGGCAGGGGCCACAAGCACACACTAATGGGTCTTGGGAGCTTTCATAGACACGTACACACACAACTGTAAAGGTATGTGTAGACATGCATAGACACTTTCATTCAGACGACATTTGGCCGGCACATCTGGCTCTTAGAACTTGAAGCGATTGTTTTCAGGATGGCTTATGTTGCTCGAAAAGTTTCCTCATTATAAGAAGTGTGTGAAACACATGTAGGTCTTCATGATAATCCCACTAGCAGACAGAATGGCAGATTTAATGTCTTTTGTCTGTAAGGTCTGCTTCCTTAGAGTTACACAGTGGTCCAGTGCAACATAAAATCCTCATTTATGTTATATAGGCTAAGTAATTCAAGTAAGTTGAAGCATCACAGCATCTCATTTAGTTTATCGTATTTCTTTTAATTGTTGCCTATATAATGATATTTGATGATATTTAACTTTTTTTATATTTTCTGATTGTATTTAATATTTCCATTTTTACAAACTGATTATAGGCCTACACAGCAGTTACAACTTTTTAACTTTTCAAATGTTAGTTTATGTTTGTGCTTAAAAATTACTCTTACTATCCTTATAGGCATATTATTTTGCATTTTAGGCTCATTTGAGCACAAATAATGTGTTTTCTACAAAATGTAATATAGCAAGTGTAACTGTTTAGCTCTTTTTTTATATTTTTCATATCGGGGTGTACCTTCACCATGTAATAGTTAAGATGTGTGTGTGGAAATTACAACTTTGTCACAACTTCCCGCAACATTTAAAATGGTCTGCAAAACAACCCTGCTTTTCACTCAAATTGTTATTAAATAACATGAATTTCAGAATTTTGACAGATCCCGCTTGTTCATATCTACTCACCAAATCAACAAAAATGTGGATATAAAATATTAGAGTTGAATTTTTTTTACAATCTTACCTGGATCCTCTACTATTTTTAAGCTTCCGCTAAAAAAAATAGTCCATCACAACACACAAAACAATCGCATTAGTGACAAAACGAACATTGCAACAGTGATGGTAATACTTTTTGGCATTTTTGCTTCTTTTTTATTGTGATAGGACAGATCAGATATGACAGGAAGCGAAGTGGGAGAGGGGCAGGTTTGGGAAAGGTCCTTGTTCGGGCTTCGAACACGGGACACCCGAAGCGCAACGGTACTGTATGTCGGCGCGTTGCCCACAAGGCTATCGGCTTAATTAATACTTCAATTAATACTTAAATCCTCTGACGATTTTCACTACAACAATTATGTTTTTTGAGATGCGCGATGGTGCCAGTTGAATTTGTATGAAACGCCAGCAACTCCGCGGTGTGATATGAGCGAAAGTAGTGCCGGTTGACCTGACTGTATTTGCTGGACTATGGCGAATGTTAGGAAATAGTTGAGAGATTGATCAGACAGAATCAAGTATTTCAGGGAGCTATGTAATAAATCATTATAAAATCAGCAAAAACGCATGCTGTGAGAAAAGCTGTATAACTGGTAGTAAATATTTAGGCTAGTATCCTAACTATGATAGGTTGGCATAGTTAGCAAGCGCCTCAGTGCCAAAGCAATAAATAAAGAATTGTTTGAAATCAACAGAAAATCCACTCAGTTGAAAAATGCAGGTGTGCTTAAACAAGGAAACACCTGAAAGACTGCAGTTGGACTGCTGGTCCGCAATAATGTATACGTTACTGATTTAGTTTAGGTTTAAAGATGGGAATGCTCAAGGACAATATTGCGAAAATCGAGATAAAAAGTGTTCATTCAGCAGCTGTTGATCAATTTAAATTCCTTGGTTTGAGTGAGCTAAACTGGAGGAAAATGACCATGTCCAAGCCAGCTGATGCATAATCCACTGAGATGATGGTTATATGTGTAATATTTAGTTTGGCGCATAGAAAAACACTTGAAAGTTTATTTCTAAATGGCTCTTTGTTATTCCCTCAAAAATTGTATTTTCACGGTATGACTCACATGAGTAATCATGTCAATTACTTTGCGCGACCATATGTGCGGGTGAGAGAGATATTTATTGTGCTAACCTCCTATTATAGCTTCTCAGTCAGGCATCTGAAAAGATATGTAAACACACAATCATCAGCGAATACTTCGTGACGTCATTCCAAATCAAAGAGCAAATTTTACATTTGACTCCAAAGCACCAGGTGTCCATCTGTGTTTTTCATGTGTCATTTGTAAATTTGGTTAATATGAGGATCACTCGCACATCCCCAAGTTTGTCTCACCACGCTTTCAATTTAGTGTACTGCTGAATCTCTGCTGGATGAGGGCATAAAAGTCAAATAAACCTCAGATTCCTAAAATAAGCGTCAAACATTTACATTATGATAAAAAAGATCACTTGTGCAAGTGGAATCATAGGTAGCCTGGTTTACCTCAAATCAAGATTACTTGCATGTGGTGCGATGTTGGTGTTTGGCAGAAAATGGGAGTGAGAAATATTATGTTTAGGCCCTAAACTCGATATAATTTTTAGGTTTTTTGTTGTTTTTCTTTCATTTAACTGGTTTTATTCTTATTTAATGTCTTAAATGATAATTTATTAGTTATTATTATTATCGTTATTAATCATAAAAACTAATGCTAATAATAGTGCTGTGAAACATAATTAATCGCGATTAATCGCATCCAAAATAGAAGTTTTTGTTTACATAATATATGTGAGTGTGCTGTGTATATTTATTATGTATATATATAAATACAAACACATGCATGTATATATT
>JAFVLL020044305.1:0-10311 GCA_021397915.2 Tor tambroides | reverse complement strand
AAAGCCTGCCCTTGAATACCCGTATAGTTTTGTAATCGATCTATGAGTATGTCATGGTCTATAGTGTCGAACGCAGCACTAAGATCAAGTAAAACTAGCAATGAGATGCAGCCTTGGTCTGACGCAAGAAGCAAGTCATTTGTAATTTTAACAAGTGCAGTTTCTGTGCTATGGTGAGGCCTGAAACCTGACTGAAATTCTTCATAGATATCATTTTTTTTGCAGGAAGGAGCTCAATTGAGCAGACACAACTGGACAATTGGACAATTGACAATTGACTTTTGAAGCCTAACAACTGTCTGTTTCACTTGTATGGAGAGATCCTTTGACTGCATGATGTGGGTGCACAGCAACAGCTTCCAAATGCAAATGCACACTTAGAATTTACTCCAGACCTCTTACCTGCTTAATTGATGCAGTAATAACAAAAGAATAGCCCATGCCTGTCCATGAAACAGATTTTAAGTCAATCGTCCAATTACCTATGGTCCCTTGTAAAAGGGGAAGGTAACCTTTCCTCCAATTTTGATTAGAATACCCTCAATTTGAAGCTCAGAGTGTGCACTTTAACCCATATTCATTATATAACCATAACTTCAATATGTTTTGGTCAGCAGCTAAAATAATAAAAATTGTGCCAGTGTCCAAATATACGGACTTAACTGTATTTAAACGTGCAAGAAATCACCAGGCATGTTTTGACTCATTAGTGTTGCCAGATCTTGCTAGGCAAAAGCTAAGAACAAGCGCATAATAAACTCAAATCCAAATGTTTAATACTGTAAATAAGCCACATTATTGTGACCTGCACCTGCCTACTTTTTTTACTCCTTAAAATGGAGTGCTTTATGAGCTGAGCCCAAACAACAAGCCCAAAGTTGCTTAATAAGCATCGCTTATAATAAGTGGACATGGCAACCCTTCAAGAGTGTGCTCGGCAAAGTATCCTTCTAAGCGAAAACAAAACACAATGGCTCTGTTGACGGTGGTTTAGTTTGGTTGCTGTTATTACTTTGGTTAAAAATAGCAGATACCAAATGGACACCACAATGTTGCTATGGCTACCATGGTGTCAATCACCACACTTTCAAGAGTGAGTTCTGTTCCTTATACACAAGAAAATTATAATTTAGGGGATTCATTCCCACTCCTGAAACTTTACAGTGTGTACATGGCCTTAGAATTGTTCTTTTGTGCCATTGTGTAATGATGTCATTACTCTATATCAGGTGTGCACAATCCTGCTCCTGGCGATCTACTGTCCTACAAAGTTCAGCTCCAACTCTAATCAAACACACCTGCCTTTAATTTTCAAGTGATCCTGAAGACCAGGAGCAGGATTGGGCACCCCTGCTCTATATTATCACCAAATCTTAGATTCAATCTTTTGTCAACTTGTTTTCTTTCAATTAGCAAAGGTTTTGTATTTCTTTTTGGAGCTGATTGGTTGTAGGCCCCATTAAGGGAAAGGGAAAAAGGAAAGGGAAGTGGTGTGTGGCCAAGTATGGTGACCCATACTCGGAATTAAAGAAATAGTAACCCAAAAATGAAAATTCTGTCATTAATTACTCACCCTCTTGTCGTTCCAAACCCGTAAGACCTTCGTTCACCTGCATTGTGATACTCTTTCCATAATGCGGCATGCTGCTGCGGATGGGATGAGGAGGAGAAGAATTGTTGAATAAAGTTGTTATTTTTATTTTCTTTTTGGACAAAAAGTATTCTCGTAGTTTCGTAAAATTACGGTTAAGTAAGTACATGGACTAAGTACCTTGCGACATTTCTGGGTCTGAGTACATTTCAGTTGCATTGCTCTCTATGGAGGGTCAGAGAGCTCTTGGATTTCATCAAAAATATCTTCATTTGTGTTCTGAAGATGAACGAAGATCTTACGGGTTTGGAACCACATGAGGGTGAGTAATTAATGACAGAATTTTCATTTTTGGGTGAACAATCCCTTTAATCTGTGCGTAAGCACCTCAATTTTAGAGTGAAAAAATATTCACTCATAAATTGAGGTGAATAAGCTCTGATCACTGAGGCCTACGGATCAGTCAGTTCCAAAAAAAAAAAAAAAAAACCTGTGCAAACAAAGACTGAATCCATAATTTGGTAATAATATAGAAAACAATTTTATTTAAATTTTTTAAAAGGCCACTCATTTTTGACTGGGGATGCCACAAGGTGAGAAAAAAATGATACATTTTTTGGGGGAAGTTGTTATATTCTCTGAGACAGAAGACAGTCGATTTTAGTCCAATGTGATTACATTAACTAGCATTTTCAGGAAAAAGGAAATCCCTCTCCAAGTCAAAATGACCAGAACACAACATGAGGGTTAATTACATTTGTTGTCACGGTTTCATTCTGTGATCCTGCATGACAAATAGCATACGACTGACAGATATTGATTAGCCTACATCTTATCCAAGTTTCCTACATTTGTTTTGGACTTACAACATACAATATAGACAGGCACGTGCAGAGGGGGGGGGCGGTGGGTGCTTGAGCACCTGCCCCTTTTCCCCTTGATGCCCAAAGTGCCCTTTTGTCAAGGCAATTTTTTTTTTTTTTTTTTGTAATTAAACGCCCTTTTGTGAAGGCCTGCCCAATCTAACTATTAGTAAAATTAGTTAATAATAGTTTAGCCGTAAATTAAATTATCCACATGATGACCTTTCACCTGACGATCTCATCCGAGACGATCCCTCACGTTCAGACACGCCTTTAGGATGCCTTAAGTAACGTCCGCGGGTGCCGGTAAGTGGAGTTCGTTTATAAAGGCTACTACGAACACCCTTTTCCCATTTTTAATCACAGAATAATTCAGGAAATATATTTTATAGTTTCTATACTAAATGATATGTCAATCAGTACTGCATTTTTCATATAGTTTATTTATTACCTGAAGATAACTTGAAAAACACACATAAACCATATATTTTCGCAATCGTGTGTTTATTGTCTTCACGTTTCATCAGTAAAAACGTTTCTGCTTTTATTCAGCTCAGCTACAGCGATAGCCGTGTGAGTTTGTCCATACGTCAAAAGTTTCTGCGCGAGAGCGCCCTCTGGCTTCGAGTATGAATGAAACATGCACTGCACGAGAGTGTTCAGCTCTCCTGATATTCACATCTCATTTTGGATACGAATAAAACGTCAGGTCATGTCTCTTTTAATTTAAATCTAGAAACCTCTGTGAAAACACCTGCTCGAGCTTGAATAAAGTGCGGGGGACGAATTTACATTTTATTAAAATTAATATTAAATATAAAAAATGCAGCTAACATAGTTCTACACAGCAATAAAAACAAAGGTGCTTGTTCTCTTTCGTTCTTGCTGTTTAATTGGGAAAAGTTTAAAGCGCTTCGAGGTGTCTTGTCTTTATGTTATCTGACTAAAAACTATTCATACTTTGAACTATTATTAATTCAGTATTTATTTTAAAAAACGTAAAGTGCCTTAAAAATAATTATCACAGCACTGGTAAAACAGGCCTGTACTGATTTTCTCGTCCTCCAAATTATACTTATCAATCCTGTTTTTATAATCATTATCATTCAAAGAATGAATAAATTCAGAACAGGATTAGAATAGAATTCTATTTTAAATAAGACAGGGATATTTTTTTCTACAACAACAACAGTAGTGTTTACAACAGCAAAACCACCATACCCTGTAAACTAAACAACAATGATGATAATAATAATAATAATAATATCATTCCAGAGTAATTAAGAGGTGCAAAAAAACGTCTTTAACATTTAAACTTAAAATGGTCTTTTCTGTTCTGTGTTTCTTTTTCAAACCTGCGTCATGGCATTTGCTGCTGTATCAATACAGAAGCATCCATTTCGATACACATATCAGCAAGGGGCACAGCCCTATTAAAAGCCGTGTTCCATGTGCCCCTTTTATACTTTGAGCACCTGCCCCTCCAAAGGTCTCTGCACAGCCCTGAATATAGACACTGATGCACAAACGTGGAAGAATAAATTAGTTTTATAAACTGCATTATTTAGCTTAAAGAGGGAAACTTGCAACAATGGAAGGTTTTGAGCACTAATCCATCCTACGTGAAGAGATCATATATGCTGATAACAAACAATGAATGATAAGGAAGTTTAAAAGGAAGTCATGTAGTCACAGAGAGACTAGGTAAACATGGTCCTCCAATCTATAAAAAGAATTCAAAACAACAGTGAGGAATCGATTCCAAAATTTCAGAACTGAACAGCCCTAGAGCGCTGTTTGTGCCAGTCAAAACACAGTAACGTCAGCCATATGTGTGACCTCTTTGGCAAAGGAACACGAACCTGCTGCCATCTGAACAGCACCAGGCTGCTGACTACTGCTAAAGCCCCAGTCAAATCCCAGAATGCTCTGGCGCGAAAAAGCTAACAGGAAAGAACCAATATATCAAAGAAACTGCCAGTGTAATAAGGTGTAACATCTCGGCTTCTCTCCAGCAAACAGGTGCAGGAGTTCTTGGAATCGCGCTGGCAACGACGTGCAATGTATCGACTGTAAACAGTCAGCAGTTCATAGAAACCCTTTGTAGCAAACGACGCTAGCAGGAAAATGTGGCAACTGACACCGTAGCAGAATACTTTTTTGCTCATGCACACACTTTGAGGTGACCTTTATATGCTGTGTCACACCAGCGAGGAATAACAAAAAGCAGCCTGTGAACCGAACGCTTCAGCGCTTCCCACCGCTGCAGTACTGGCACCCGCACCGTGACCCCGCAGCGGGCCGAGGAGGAGTGGAAAATAACTGTGAGCGTGCTGAGGAACGAGAACACTGTGACTGACAAATGGGTAATTTTCTCGAAGACATCTGCGTACTGATTGGCTAATTGTCTGGGAAGTGTCCTCACATTTCAGTCACCACGCTGTGGGAAATGAGGGATATTTCTTTGTTTCTTAAAGGCAAAACGGGAGTATGAAATAAAGCCTTGCTAAAGTAGAGATGGAGTCAAGGAAATCTAATTAGGATCATTTAATTAAATTAGTTCTCTTTCCAATAATGCGACTCAAGGGAGTGCTGTAGTGTCTCGGAATCACATGGTAATTGTCTCAACTTTATTCCCATCTCTTTGTGTTTCTTGATATATTTTCACTTCATCTAGGAATGGCTTATTGCCTGATTTCAAAAACGCATCCACTTTGGCGAATCTTTCAGCTTTGCATGTGGCCAACAAAATTGCACATTCTATGTTGCTCATCTTCTGTGTTTTAGCATTAAACCCTGTCCTAATCAGGAGCAACGCGACAAACTGATGAGCAATAAAAACTTCCACGTTAAGCTAGTTCACACTGCCAGCAATAAAATGAGTGTGTTCAGCAACTCAATAAATGTTATTCAAATTCAATGACAACGTTTTTAATGGTGCATCATTCTTAAAATATGGCCTGTCCCTCAACTTCTAGACCTGAAAAAGGGTTCAAATATGAAACTCCATTTAAAAGGACACATTAAAAATAACAATTTGTACAATAATATATAAAAGTTTAACTCTATATTGTGTTGTACATTTAAAAAAAAAACATCTATCTGAATGTCAACCGTGCATTTCCTTCATTTAGTAAAACCTTCACGTTTGGTAAAAAAAAAAAACATTCACAGTTATTTAATGTTTTTGTTTTTATTTTCATTTATTTACTTATTTTTAAGACCTTTTGTGTTAGAAATTCTTACACATTTTATTTATTTATTGTCAGAGGTGTTATCAATATTAACAATTTTATAGAAAAATCATAGAAAAGTACTTTCATTGTCAAAGTTCAGAGTGAGAGGAGAGGCTGTTCAAATATGCACAGTGTGTTTTCCACATCCTTTTATTAATTTACATTTAAATATGATTTTTATTTCATAAGGACAATTTATGCATGTCAATGGTGTTGCATTGTTAATAGTTTGTGTGAAAGATTTTCATTCAAAAAATCATTTAAGTTATAATTTATTAGATAAGATAAGATAAGATTATGATTTATAACCCTTAACTTGTTGAATAAATAATTTTAAAAAGTCCTTACATTAGTCAAGTTGTCTTTTTTGACTAAATAATATCAAGATCAGCTTTAATGGGAGAAAAAAAATGATCTTATTAAATTATAACATCAACATTTTTTAAGTCAGAAAAATCTACTTTTTTTTTTTTGAAAAAGACCCTGGTGTCAATGGAGATTTAATTCAAATTTCTGTTCTAATCAGCATTAAAGGGTTACTCCCGGTTTTCATCTAAAATATCTTAAACTGTGTTCCGAAGACGAACGAAGCTTTTACAGGTTTGGAACGACATGGGGGTAAGTGATTAATGACAAAATTTTCATTTTGGGGTGGAGTAACCCTTTAAGAGATCCTGCAATTTGTCAAACACTTGGTTTCTGTGCCCCGCCTACATTGAAACCTTATTGGATCAAAATCCTGCTCCTCATGAATATTAAACATCTTATTCAGATCCTATATAGAGGAGATTGACAGAACAGTTTATATAAGACAAATCTTTCAAGTTCCACAAAGAAAACCATAAAAAATGCTGTTTGAAAAAGCATCTTCACAATATCTTTTAGTTCTATACGGTCTACTTATGCAGTGTTGCAGGTGATAATAAACATGCAAACAGAGAGAAATCTTCACTTCTCATCTTCCCTGCTCTGACTGGCTGTGATTGTGTTGTAATGCAATATTTTCAGTCATTGTGGAAAAATAAGTTCCTGTAATCTTGTCGTGTTAGCGTTTTATCACTAGCTTTCAGCTATAGGCTAACTTCGCAACATAAAGAATGTCTTGATAATAACACAAGAATGCCTATGTTGGTCATGTTCCCAGTTGAGTATATTGCTCTGCTCTCACAGTGACCTCTCACAATTGCTTTTTGCTGCTGGAGAACACACAAATTAGGCTTGGCCCTTTCCAGCAAACCCAGGGTGGAGGCAACAAGATGAGAGAAAGGGCAAAGAGAGAGGCAACATGTGAGGATGACGGACGGAGAGATATTAAAGAAGCAGCGCTCCTAATTTCATGTCATGTGAGGACAGCTCTCTTACCACAGAAAACCACAGAATTTGCAGGGATTTGGAGGAAAGTGTCACATTCTTCAAGTACACGACTCAATTTCTTCTCCTTGATCCATTGTCAGGCCCAGCTAATGTGAGCTAGGCAAAATTAATTCTGCTGTGGTGTTTTACAGGCTTCAGTATCTCTCTTTCTCATGCCCTCCACAAGCTTGTCCTCTGGAAATTTCCATTCTGCATTTTTTTTTTTTTTTCTGTGGCTTATAGCTAGAAATTGTTCTGTGACTGGCACATTGGACAAGTCCTGAATCCAACACATGCCTTAATGTGCCTGCACTGGGATACAGCAGAATTAAGCTAGTGGCCCGCTAAATGATTTTCCACCGATTTGCAGATGTTAACCGTCTTTACACAAGCGTTCAGAAAACGAAGGGTGTCTGCATCCACACCAACTCCTCGCTGAGTTAACCATCCTGCCAACTCTCTCTATGGCCTCTGGAAACAACAAATAGCCTGGAATTTCTCTGTGGTTTTTGGCAGTGAACAATAAGTTTCAGGTGTAAATGCAAAATAAAGGTTGTGATTGTTTTTTTTTTTCAGATTTTTTTTTCATACTTAGTGTAACAGATGTTGTTTTTTGTAATTCAATAAATATGCAAAATGTTATTTTTATGATTGCCTGTTGTCTTGACGTATATTTGTTTGTCTAAACAATGGAAGACAGGGTGTTGAAAACATTCATTTCTTCAAAAATTGAACACTTCACTTATATTTTTTCTTCTCTTGTAGACAAATTGTAATGTAATTTTGGTATTTTTACTATGTTTTTAAAACATCTCATTTAAAGGTACAAACCAAAAGGAAACTTCCCACTGACACTGCAATTTCATCTCATTTGATTTCAATATAAAATTATGGTGGCCGAGAGAGCTCAACGCGATGCAAATAGAAAAAACACCTGCAAATTAAGAAAACAACTTCATCAATTAGACAACACACGCGCTGCATATGCTCAAAAAAGAGAATATCTTAAGAAAGTGTGTTTCTTTATTATTATTATTAACATATATGTTGCAAAATATTGCAATAATGCTATATAGCACATTAAAAAAAGGATCTAATGAAGTTATCAATCAATAATGCATGTCAGAAGCTATGGTATCCATGCATGAAATACATTTTAAATTTGACTATCACTCATAGTTTAGGTAGTCTTTTATTTTATTCTTTAATTGTAGGTGTGGTTTCTCATTTTAACATTCTGTGCTTTGCTGGGACTTTCATGGTGGCAAGGCAATTAGTTCTTATGTTATTGTTAGAAAATGTAAAAATTGTGGTATCCTATATATCTTTATGAAGGTGGTAAGGGGGCAGCATATCATGTTTGTATATACTTGCACAGTCTGTTTCCTTCAGTCTCAGGTGACCAACAGCTAGTGCCTGTAGGATATGGGTCTTCATCACTGAATTGTAGCTAATGGAGTTCATTTGTAAAACAAGGTGTAGGTAATTCTAACCTAAATTAGTGTGATTTTTCACATCAAATGTAATGTTTAATATTGCGTGAGTGGGATCTCTTGCCACTTCAAACCCTTACAAATGTCACGACTCTCTGGCTCAACTTTGTTCTCAGGGTTCCAGGAGGCCGTCTAGAGCTTTCACCAGGAGACTGTGGCTCAGGTCAAGTGCTCTTGAAGCAGAGAGTCACTATTTCACGTTTCCCACTGGACATGCAGCGAGTTTCACCCCTGACCATAGAGAGCATGAATGAATGGAGAGAACAACAGTCTCTGGCACACCACATTAACAGCAAGGCAATGCAGTATTCATGACTGTAATACCCAGAACATCACTGTCCGTTGTGAGATATGGGTTCACCTAATGCACATATGCTGTTTTCTTTTTTCTCTCTCTGAATGGTTCTTAAGCTTCTTTCTATCGTCTCCTTGCTGCTACCTCTCCGTTCTTCCCTAGAGGTTTTTGTCAGAAGCTGTAAAGCTAATAAATATCTGAAGCATGAAAAAAACAAGACAACACTTAAAGGGCTAAAGATCGGCTCAGCCACAACAACCTCTCAGGAACACTAAGACCTGTTCAGAGACAGACCAGCTCTTACCTCATCACAAAACTTTATGGTATTGTCATATGCATTTACAGTATAATGGCTGCTGAATCTCTTATCATGGGAATATCCTGCTGAAAGTACCTCACAAAATCTCTCACATCAGCCTAGGCTGGTGCTCTGCATAGCTGGTCGCCAGTGCCCAAAACCAGGTCAAAAGTATGTTTTGATTGTCCAAAGGAGAGTTTTGGTTAAAAACTGTGGATGGACAACCAAAATTTTGAATCAAAAACATACAGCGCATAAAGTGTAGTCTGTTCCCAAAAAAATTACTCTCATGAGCCAAATATTTTTAGTGATTTAAAAAGCATACAATGCGACAAGTGTAGTCTGATTCACAAACAAATGACTCTCAACATGACCAGTGTAGTTTTGGTTATTAAATGAATGAATCAGTTCTTTTTGGTAAATCAAAAACACACTGCCTAAACATATTATTCTTACCAGTTGGTGCATTTTTGTGACTCCAAAACATACAACATGAGTAGTGCAGTCTGATTCCTGAACAAATGACTCTTGTGAGCAAATTCTTTTTAGAGACTCAATAGTGCAAGGAGTCCAATTTCCAAACAAATGACTTTTATGAATCAGGTTATTTCAGTGACTCGAAAACATACTTTGTGACGAGTTTTACTGATTTCCAAACCAATGACTCTTACAAACTGGTTCTTTTGAGTGAATCAATCAGATACGCCTTGCAATTTACTGCATCATAATTCTGTGCATGTGTTTCACTTATATTATTATTTTAATGTTTTGACCTAGTAACATTCAATCAAAATTTCAAAAGACCGGCGATCACATGACGCTTTCATGAGCCAAGTCGCACATTAGCTGAGCTCCGTGTATATTACCGTCTTTTACTGTTGTTCGTCTTCTTTTTTTACATTTGGGGTAGTTTTTTCCGTTCGTCGTTGGTCTGGAGATGTCACACAGTCGGAAACTTGCTTATCTTTCACAAATCATCCTCGCCAGTTAAGAAGAAAACAAAACCAGCAGCCGCGGTGGGCCGAGCCAACATTGAAGACAATATGGCGATCACTATAAAGCGATTTGAGGACATTTTGAAGGCTGCATTAGCAGCAATGCGCACCGAATTCGCCTCTCACATGACTACAATCCAGAATATATGCTCTAAAGTTGACTTTTTAATCGGGGAACAGAGAGAGC
>JAFVLL020044304.1:0-41859 GCA_021397915.2 Tor tambroides | reverse complement strand
GTCAGGACCACTATCGTCAATATAACTTATGATTAGCATACATTTTAGGTTGGGGGAATGGTTCTGTTCTGGGCAAACACTCCCTGCCCATCCACTCAGCCTAGCATGGATAGGAGCAGGGAGAGCAGAATACCCCCCCCCCACCATGGTAACAGAACAGAACCAACATCAATGATAAATGTAGCAGATACCATTAATTTTCTATGTGATTATTTTAACAACATGATTCAGTTGTCTGACTCAATGATATATTCACTGCCAAGTCCTGAATGGACGAGAGGAGGAGCTGGGGATGGAGGTGGGTGATTAGTTCCTGAGCGAAGCGATAGCTGATGAAAAATGACTGAAGGGACCTTATGAAGGGAATTATGATTGGTGTCGTGATCCTATAGGTAGACGTGGATCAGCTGAGTGTCAGCTGATGCGAGCTTGACTAACATGGCCTGCCAGAACTAGCGCTATGCTCAATTTGAGCTCCATGATCATATGTAGAGATAGGAGAAATCTACAGAAGGACAAACACCACTGCAACACTCCAATGATCTGGGCTTTATGGCAGTGTGGCAAGACTCAATCCTCTCTTCAGTGTAGACACATGAAAACACACTTATAATTTGCAAAAAAAGCACTTAAAGGACCCTCAGACTGTGAGAAATAATATTATCTGGTCTGATGAACCTCAGTTCCAAGCATCATGTTTGAAGGAAAGCAGGCACTGCTCATCACATGCAGAGTACCATCCCAAAGTAAAGTGTGCTGGTAGCAGCCTCATGCTGTGGGGCTGTTTTTCCAAGGGACTCAGAGTAGAAGAAAAGCTCAGTGCACCAAAACATAGAGATAGCCTTAATGAAAACCCAGTCCAGAGCATTCAGAACCTCAGACAGGCAGAAGGTTTACCTTCCAACAGGACAATGGACCTAAACACACAGCAAGAGTGGCTTGAAGACAACTCTGTGAATGTCTTTGAGTGGCCCAGCCACAGCCTGAGCTTAAACCCATTCAAATAATTCTGGAGAAACCTGAAAATGTGCGTCCATCCAACTTGACAGAGCTTGAGAGGTGAAGAGGTGAGGAGAAGAATAGCAGATAATTGCCAAATGCTGACGAGCAAAGCTTGTCGCATCAAACAACAAAGACTTGACGCTGTAAAGGTGCTTCAGCTAAATATTTAGTTAAGGGTATGAATACTTATGCAGTGTGATTATATCAGGTTTTTTATTTTATTTGTAATTAATTTACAAAGTTGTGACAATTCTGTTTTTGCTTTGTCAAAATGGTGTATGGAGTGTAGACTGATGTAGAAAAAAAAATAATTTAAAGCTGTTAACATAAGGAAGCAACATAACAAAACGTGAAAAAAAACGAAGGGGTATGAATACTTTCGCAAGGCACTGTATTTGAATGTTGAGCAGCGAGCTCATTGGCTGCTGATGTGATTATATCAAATCAAGTAAGAGCCTATTGGCCTGCACCATCTAGAGTTTCATAACAGAACTTTTTATTAATGCTTTTCTTTTCTCATTTGCAATCTCTCTTTTTAATTACAAACTTATCTGTAAATTACTGTTTGTTCATTGGCTGACATAAAGTGGTGGGTGTCAATAAACAGAAAGAAATCCCAAGTTACTCAATATAAAATGAAGATGTCATAGCAGATTTAACTTATTACTGTACCAAAAAAAATATATATATATACCTAAAAATACATGGAGGCATAGTAGAAAGTCTAAGATTACTTATTTCAGCTGTTAGAAAAAGCTGTGATCAAAAAGATGAAAGAAACATTTTTAAATCTTCCTCATCTCTCACACAAGCGTAGACATCTTTTCAAGCATTCTGTTTGGGTGACCACAAAATAGCAAAGGACACAGATGATACAGAAATATCTCGATGCAATACTGCTCCTTTTTGAACCGTCGGAAACCGCCTCAGCATCAATTCTCATAGCTGATTACAGTTTCATTACAGTTCACGTACGCTGTGGCATGTAGTGTTATGGGTTCAGATGTTTGTCAGGTATGTTCAGAAAAAGACTTCATAGCCTCGTCCTTCCTTTCTTACCACCATAAAATAGCTGACATCAGGGGTCATCCATTCTCTTTCTTGTTTTGCTATATCTGCCCTCAGCAAAATGCTTTAAACTCTTACGAGTGCAATAAGTTAAAAAAAAAAAAAAAAAAAATGTTTTAAAAGTTACAAAGGACAGCATTTATTCAAAATATAAATCTTTGTAACAATATAAATCTTTACTATCATTTTTTTTTTTAATCAATTCAACATATCCTTGCTGGATAAAAGTATTTAAAAAACTGCCCCTAAACTTTATAAATGCAGAATATAAATGCAGCCTTGATGAGCATGAAAAAAAAACATTAAAAATATTAATGATAATTTCAACAGTAGTGTATAGTTTACAGTAGTGTATATAGCAACTAGACGTACTAGGTGTACTATACATACACCAACAACACATGAAAATACATAAAACATCTCTAAATTTTGAGGCAAATGCTAGTGGGTCTTAATACTGACATTTTACCCACTTAAGGCATTTAAGTGGGTAAATGCCTGTTCTGTGTATATTTATTATGTATACATAAATACACACACATACAGCATATATTTTGAAAATATTTACATGTATTTATTTATATTCATAGAATTTATATCGTATATAAATATATTTAATATATAAACGTTGCATATTATTCTTAAATATATATATATACATGCATGTGCGTGTATTTATATATACATAATAAATATACACAGAACAGGCACATATATTATGTAAACAAAAACTTTCATTTTGGATGCGATTTAATCGTTTGACAGCACTAATATAAAGTTAAAGTTTCAGGTTTTGTTTAAGATGAAATACATTAAATGAATGAATGAATGAATGAATGAATGGAGAATGAACGAACGAATGAATAAACCACCAAAAGCAGACGATGCACAGAGCCGTCTAGCAGCAACGGCAGCACACAATGAAGCACCCCTCTCTTTTGAGACTTTGCAGACTTGCACATGCAAATAAAATATGGCAATAACTGTCCGCCGCCATGATAATTGCAGTCAATTTGCCAATGAACAGATCTGAGGGTGAATGGAGGCAGCATTATCAGCAGAGGAGCAGCCTCTTATTGTAACAGTGAGTCGTGGAGTTTAGGGAGACTAATGGAGGAGTGCTGAGACAACAGAAGGATTACTGAGCACTGCTCCGCCAGCACCAAGGACATTTGCCAATAACAACTTTATCAGCCTTCTGCATGTGCCCAGGGTGCTGGCACTCCACTCTTTGCACATATCGTGAAATAAGAAGGTCGGCTTTCTTGCTCCGAAGTTGCAGCATCCATTTGTTTAGAATAAATAGGTGTTTGTGAATACAGACCACTGTGACAGCAGAATGATATTTTGATTGCTTTTTGATGACAGGTCAGTTTCTCCTGGATAATAATAATAATAATAATAATAATAATAATAATATGTACAGTATATATGCATTAACATATGTACACTGTAAAAAGTGGTAACCTGTAATTATGTTAAAGAGCTATTTCTACCTGATCTTACTCTTAAATTTGGTTTTGTTGGTGTAACCTAATATATTTAGGTTGATTCAGTAATGGTTTATTTATTTATTTATTGTTTGTTTTGAATAAAATGAATTAATTTAGATGTTACCAGATGAAGCACATTTTTTAGGTTACCATATTTTTCAGTGTGTTATTTTTGTCCCTTTTAATATAAAACAAAATATATCTTAAATTTAGACCATATATAGTTCTTCTTTCAACCATACTTTTATACAGCATATATTTACAGTATGGTGAAAATTAATTAATTCATTTGTTTGTTTGTTTATTTGTTTATTATTATTTCTTTTTTGAGGGCAGTAATAAAATACTTTCACCTTGAAACAGAGCTGAAGGATCATGAAATGTAGGTTGCAGTGAAGTTTCTACTTTTTCGCTGCTGTGAAAAACCAGGGCATGCCTTGGTTGAACAAACATTAGCACTCAACAAATCTTCAATTTAGAAGCAATATTGACAGTGGAACTAAAAAAAAATAAGTCACTTTGGATTCTTAAATGTCCTTTCAATTACTCTTGTTCGGCTAATGTTTGATGCTGGTGGCTTGCATGCTTTCAAGACTGTCGGCTTAATTTTCCTGTTCAGTGAGTAACCTTGATCAAGGTTCAGAAAGGAAGAGAGGGAATGAGAGAGAGATTGTTTTTAGGGCAGGCTAAGCCAGCTAAAATGTCAGTTTATATCTTTTGTTGCCTTCCTTTCATCCCATTAGCACTAATGAGCCTATTGGTCTCAGAGGAATGTGCCTTTCATAGCTTTTAAGGAACTGTTACCGTTGTATTTTGTGACAAAGTCTTAGATTTTCCTGAGTGCTTTGAATTGAAGGCAGAATTTGCTCCCAGTTGTTCTCATAGAGCACTGCGCAGCACCATTTTGCATTTATTTATGCCATTAATGGTTGACTAGTTTTACAAGCTTATTTCTCTCCTTAATGAATCTCGCTATCTATAAGCTGATGAGTGGAGAGTCCATTAAGAGTCTTGGTGTGGACCGGCCAACATTTTAATTAAGCAAACCATCCTTTTCTTTTCTTCAAACTGATCTTTAAAGACAACATGATAACAAAATAGAACCTGTTTACTTTCTTGGTAACACTTCAGATTAGGGAACATTATTCACTATTAACTAGTTGCTTATTAGCATGCATATTACTAACATATTGTCTGTTTATTAGTAGTATAAAGCACATATTAATGCCTTATTCTGCATGACCATATTCTAGGTTGGGAGTTTACTGAGGGAAAAGTTAATAGTGAATATGTGTTACCACTTACAAATCTTATTGAGAAGAACTCATCAGTGAGCACTATTTGAAATATTTTTCCCCATTTTCTATATGAATAACTGTATCTATCAGATAATTATTTACTGTAGACATTACTTTAGACCACTGTTGCAGCTTTTCATCGTTCCAGTAGTTAATGCAGTAATTTAATGCCATAATAATACACAGAAAAATGAACATTTTTAATAAACATATTCTGATAAAGTTGGTTTCTTAATCAGAACGGATTTGGAGAAATATATAATTCCATCACTTGCTCAGCAATGGTTCCTCTGCAGTGAATGGGTGCCGTCAGAATAAGGAGGAGAGCGATCACACTTATTTTCTAAAACCAAAATAAAACTGAACACCTCAAAATTGCAAAAAACAAAACAAACAAAAAAACAATATCCTTCAAAAAAGGTCTCTTCAGTATAACGGATAAATAAAATAATGTTAATTAAAATTAAAAAGTCAAAGTCTTCTTGCACTGGATGTGCTGGTTTGGGCCTCATTGCCAGCTGCAGTCATGTCCTCATCTCATATATAAAACACCTGTGATTCACAACTACTGGCTAAGGAACTCACATCCACGTAAAGTAACCTTGTTAACAAGTTTGGGTGAGTTAGGGCAAAATGCACAAGATATAGTACTTTCAGTGTCCTGTAGTTGGCGATATCACATCTTTTGTAGCAGAAATAAACTGCTGCAGAAAAGTTAGGTGCCATGCAAAATGTAATGTGTTACTGCAACACTCATTTCAAATGTAGCTGAGTAAAGAGTACAGATACTCATTCAAAAATGTAGTGAAGTAGAGAGTAACAGTTGCTTATGTCTTTGATACTCAGTAAAACTACAAAGTATCTGAAAAGATACTTAAGTACAGTAATTAGTTACATTTACTCAAGTACTTTACACCTCTGAGAGGCTTCCAGAATTGACGAATCTGTGGACGATTGTTCACATCTGGCACAGAAGTCACAATTCAACAGTTAAACCATAACACTGGTGTAGAAAAATAAATGTGTATTTTGTTACAGAAGTGCAAGGCAAACTTTGAAGACTTGCCAAAATACACAGAGACAGAAAATGTGGTGAAATAAGGGTAAATATTAACAGTGCTTTTACAAGGTTTTGGTGGAATGTTTGGGTTTTAATCAATACGATGCACTTGCGGAGTTTCTTCTTGACAGGTACGCTAAACTTCAAGTCAAAAGTATGTTGAAGCTTCTATGGAAAGTAACTTACTTTTACCCATCACTTTTAAAGATCCGTAAGAATGCGTTTGGGAAGTTTGAATTGAGGGAGGCATTTACAAAGGTTGTTTGAAATCAAATTGCATGGAATTGCATACTCCAGCTTTAAAATGAATATTTAAGCATTGCCAAAAAAAAAAAAATAAAGTAGAAAACCATGCAATAAAGGTTCTCTTTTAATGTAAAAATTCCTTTACTACTGTATATGCGAATTGCATGAGTGCAGTTTAACTACAGGCTTGACTGCATGGTACAACATGCTAGTATACATTAGACACATCCTAGAAAAAAAGGAAGCCCATAAATGATGGCAGACTATTATGTGTAATTATAGAGACAGCAAACATTAATCTAATGACATCTCCCTCCGATTCTCCACAGTAGCTGTGTGGTTTGAGGGAATACAAGGATCAGTCTATCAAATGTCGTAGAGACTGACCTAAACAGTCAGAAAAAACATTCTAATTATTCCTATCCCCCCCGTAGCCCCTCATCACGCTAATTGTGATGATGCGTCCTCTGGAAATCTGCCTGTAGCGTCAACACACTGACTTCACTGGCCTACAGCTGTTTTTACAGGATCAGGAAAAGAGTGCTTCTTGAAAATTAGCCGTTTAATTGATTCATTTAATTGAACTAATGATTCATTTCTGTTTGCTCAAATTAAGCTTCATGCATGATTAATTTAAGTGTTTGTTTCTGGATTCAAGTGACTTTTAAATATTAAAAACTCCATTTTACTTCTGTAGTCTGACATATTTCTGAGTGGAAAAAGGTTCTGCAAGGAAACAAAAAGCCTTCCTATTCTAACAAATTACTTGTATATGCATACAGGAATAATAATATGGCCAGACTTTATTTTAAGGACCAGTTCTCACTATTAACTAACTATTAACAATGACTTTTCCCTCAATAAACTCCTAATTTTCTGCTTAATAATAGTTAGTAAGGTAGGTATTAAGGTATTAATATGTGCTTTATAAGTACTAAGCCAATTTGCTAGTAATATGCATGCTAATAAACAACTAGTTAATAGTCAGAATTGGTCCTTAATATAAAGTGTTACCAATAATATTAACAGTAATTATATGAAATAATATATATGTGGGTATTACATGCCAGAATTGATGTGAAAAGTAAGAGGAATCATTTCAGAGGTATTGCAAGTTGTTACATTTTGATGAAAGATTATACTTTCACTGATTAAATCATGCACAAACCCCCCCCCCCCAAAAAACCCACCAGAAGCATGCATTAAAAAGTAAACATCAAAGTATAGCTTGAAAATGTATTTTTTGTCAAGACTATCTGAGATTACCTGAACCCATTTTGGTTCTACTCACACACATCCAAAAATTCAGTACCATCTGAGAAAGTGTACCATATTTAAAGTTTTCATTCGATTTCTCCATCTCCGTCGACATGAGCGGAGTGCCAGTCCCTCTGACGTGCCTGAGGGAATACCTGACATTACAATAATTCAGTTTTTCGCAGGTTCATGTTTAATATGTGAGGAGAGCCCTTTCCTTTAAATAAAGGTCTGCTCTCTAAATCCACTTTCTTTTCATTTTCATGTTAATATGTGAAGATATCTACCAAATTAAAGCCGCCCACACACGGGCATGTACATGCTCTATATTTACTAAGACATATTAAAATCGCCTCTGACTGTTGAGTCGATCGTTTGAATATATCAGCTAGAAAAGAAATGGCTTTCTCAACCTCCTGTCCGGATAAGACTCTTTTTTTCTGTGTCCTTTATACTTTTTCTTCCCAAAAAGCCCCTGATTAATTGCTTAGTGCTTTGCTTTTTGTGCTGAGATACCAAAGAGGAATTTATCGAACGTGCTTGAAATTCTTACCCCATTTTCAGTTGCCATAGAAACCATAGGAAAGGTCAGGCACTGTTGCTCCCTTTTTCGAATATGAATAGAAACACTGATGAAAAAGTGAAAACCGTACGGTTAATTAAAAGCAAGTTGTGTTGTTTTTGTCCTCTATTCTCTCAATCCACGTTGCCAAATGGTTTGGTTAGTAAGTGGTAGTTCAGTGAAATGCAACACGTAGTGAAGTGTGAATCATCTGTGTTTATGTGATATTTAACGTGCAATGCAGTGACAATATGCGGCGAGGCATGGGCGCGTGTGGACTGTATCTGTCGGTACAACTTGTTTCTAAACATTTGAACAGCAGCCTTTAAGGTTCAGAACATGAAGAAAATGTACAGAACCGGTGACAGAATCAAATTCGGCAGCCAGTGTGCCAAAAGCGAAATAACTATGATAAATAGTTTGAATCCATCATTCCACGATGGGCTTTGATGTTTCCATAGTCATGGTGAAAGCTACCAGGGAGATTCAATTAGATCACCATTTTCATCCTTATTCTCCATGAAAAGCTCAGTGCCGGGCTGGAAAATTGCAGTTAAGTCTACCTGGAGCCGCCGTTATTTCATTATTTTCCAGGGCTGCTCTGGTCTTCTGTGCTAAGTGGGTGTCTTCTGTCGATCCGAGTGTCCTTTAATGACAAACCTGCCTAAGAGAGAGGCATTGTGGGTAAACCAAACTCACGTCTGCATATTCCAGTCTCGTCTCTCATTATAGCACATGATTTGTGCGGTGTAGGAGAGCTCTCTGTGAGGGAGTTGAAAAGGATGTTGATGAACCACTTCATTTCTGCTGAATCTTTGCCAGATTTGATTATTCTGATAGTGGTTGTTAATCAGAAGGGGAAATATGCATGTTCCCGCTACAGGATGAGATGGGAAACCTTGGTTGCGTGGCTATTTCAGTGTGTGTGCTACCACTGGGAGTCAGTCTTCACAACATGCCACAGGACATTATTTCATGCATCGCTGCAGTCCCTTGAAACCAATTTAGAGCCATAATTCTGTTGCAGAGGCAGACTTACATCAAAAGACTCTGCTCTCGCTCTCTTGGTATTTTACTCACCATTTCCAGAGTCCCGCTCAAAGTCGTTATTCCACTTTCTGTGATGTCACAGCACTGATTGGCTCTTGCGTCACGACGCTAATTGAACAAACATTTGAAAAACAAGTCTCATTATGTTGGCTTGTCAATAGATGATCAAACATGTAATCAAATTAATGATATGCTGATATGATGTGATATGCATGATATGCTGATTAATTCAATGAATTAATCATAGTTAATCACAATATTTGCTGAGATAAAGCCCTAAATTCAGAGACATTATACTACCGAGGCAGAGGAGAAAAGTCAATGGATAGACAAAAAGTGCTGTTTGAGGTTGCATATCAGTGAATCTCTCATTAGTAATTGTAGGTATTCATATAATGTCCAGTGAATGGTGCTAAAAGTGCATTTAGTTTAATGCAAAACAGATGCAAAACGTGAATCTGGCCATGATTTATTATGTTGGTTGTTGTACGCATCATGGCAGTTTAGAGATGAAATGTCTGGTGAGTGGCACTAAAAGATTGAAGTTCCATTGCGTTTGAAAATAACACACACTAAAGCTGACCCTAAACCTAACTGATAGTGTTAAAAAGCAAAGAGATGAAAAATATATGCTGAAGCAACCATGCCATTTTAGCTTGTTTATACAAGTCTTTTCACTCTTTTATCGTGACTTGTGTTTCATGACACTTACTCGAGTACACCACATTGCAAGTGCAATGCTGTCTCGGGTAGGCTATCGAGCAAGTTTATTATGTCAGAAAAGCCAAACATATAACATATTCGTTTTTGTTTTGTTTTGTTTTTTTTGTTTGTTTGTTTTTTTGAGTAACAAAAATGTGTTTTCTAATGAGCCTATAACCTCTGGTGCTGTGAACTTTTTTCTAAATTTTCTTCACTTCATAAAAATTCGAATGACAATTTAACTCGTACTTTCTTTCTTTCTTCAATACATTTTATTTGTCTTTCTTTTTTCTTTCTTTCTTTCTTTTTAATGTTATTTTTAATGTAATTTTACATTAAATTATAAATGATAGTTTTATCATTTATTTTTACAGATTTTTCTTAAAGTTACAGAAAGAGACTGAATTGTGTCTTTATTTATTTATTTTGTTTGTTTGTTTGTTTGTTTTGCCGTGGTACAAGCATTGGTAAAAATTTGCAAACACCACATGAATTGATTATAACTGGATTATATTCCAAGTCTTTAGAAGCCATATGATAGAAAAGACTGTAGGTTTAGGGGATTTTAAGAGGGGTTACGGGCTCAAAACTAAAATTCTACAAATGTAAAAAAAAAAAAAAAAAAAAAAAAGTTTCTAAAGCTGCACATACTTAACACTTTTACATGTGTAGATGCTATAAATATGTCCATATTACAGGAAAAATACACAAATGTTATGTAGGAATAATTATGAATTATGAATTTTAATGAGAACTATTTTGTGTTAATGCTGTTGTGTTAGTGCCAAATGAATGCATTAAATAACATTAAATTAAACTCAAAACTTGTCAAAGCCACATATTGTACAAATTGTATTATTGTACAAACTTTTTTCAAAATCCCTTACCCTAAACCAACATTTCTGGCTTAAAGGTCTCCTAAATCTTTCAAGCTACATTCACCAAACTCTCTGACTTTCCATATTGATAAGAGTTGCCTTTATAATGACAATCAAAAATCCAATGGCATAGAAAATTTCAAATAGTTTGCCTTTCCAATACTGATTGGAGCCTTGTGTATTTGTTAGAAGCAACGCACATGCATCAGTCTAGAACATTTTAACCTTATGCATATGAATGACCTTTGTTAATTATGTTAATTACACAGCAAATTGGCATCTGACAGGCCGCCTTCTCACCATGCTTTACTGCTCTGCTGCTGAGGTATGAGAAGAGAACATTACATAAACCCACCTTGTTGGCATAGCAATGAAGTCAAAGTGATTGGGGCATCGCAGAGGAATAAACAATGACTCATAGGCAGCGTTCAGGAAACAGTCTGCTTTACAGTTAAACTTCAGAGTGACTCTGGGGTTCCAGCGGTTGAATATTTCAATGCTAGTCTACATCGTGATCATATATTCTACATAATGATAAGCAGAAACATACAGTAAGCCCACCATGTTAAGCACTTAAATCTAGAAATTCTGGCCTTGCATGCTGTCTTCTGCACTTCCATTTGAAATCTGTCCTGCAGCTGTTTTCTCTCTGCTGCACTGTAGGTGCCCTCAAAGTGATGGAAAGCACCCAGCATCCACTCTCATGTTGACATTACAGTGAATATGAGATTCTAGCAGTAGTGTGTAAATACCCAAAGAGGCTAAAATATGCGTGAGAGCCGCGGGGTGCATCAGTCAAAGAGGGTTAATGCTGTCGTGTTGATTTGACTTGGCTATTTTTTGCTAAGATGGTATTCTGAGATGCTGTGATGTTCCAGGGCAGAACTGCCCTCAGCATACACACAGAAGCAAGTATTTATTTGCTTTAGATGAAAGATGAAGCGGAATGATTTTGAAAAATTCACCTGGCGGAAACCGCTGTGTTGTATTTATAATGGAATGACGGCGAGACCTACCGCAGGTTAAAGCGCCTGACAAATAATATTGTTTGCAATCACCGAAACAGCACCACTTGAACCGCTGAAATTAGTTTTGTGTTTGTAAACATACGTGCGGAGTCACCATACAACAATGATTTAGAAAATTGATCCTGCAGATGTGAAAATTGAAGCAGTTATTTCCTCTGTGTATTTCTGTCTTAATAAATATGTGCTATTGCTCAACAATAGCTTCTGCTGAAATTTAAAAACCCCATGAAATCAATTGAAATCAGTTTTCTGGCTTTGTTTTGTCATTCCATGTCTGCTATGAAGCCATTCTACCACTGTACGAAAACTGTTTATTGTTGAAATGCAACATAAACGCAATTGAAATGAAACACTAGAATGTATATTTCTGTGACCTCCCATAGACCATTCTGTTGATGATAAAACCTGTGCGCTTTGGCATCTGCCTAATTTATTTAACTTCTAGTAAAATAAAATCTCATTGGATAGGGTAATCCTATCAGGACCTACCTGTGATCCATTTCTGGGTGGTGACCCACCAGTTGAAACTACTGTGCTACTGTACTCTTAAAAATTTTAATATTAGCATATATACACGTACAAACTTTGCAGTCCATTTTTCTCTTCTTGACCAAAAATATTGACGACGTCATTCCCATAACCTTGTGAAAAAGAAGTGTGCTTAATTGTATTGAAGGTAAACTTGTAGTGTACATTTAATCTTGTATTCTGAGTATGTATACAGTGTATTATCATAACTGCACTTACACATTATGTAATATTAATATATTAAAACGCCACTTAAGTGAACTTAAAGGTGCAGTATGTGATAACTAACGGTTGAAATGGGTACTGCGGTCCAAATTCAAAATATCGTTTCTCCTGCCCCCTCCTCCTCAGACTCGACACTCACGCAGGTTGCCAGATTGAGGAAAAGCAACAGGAGTGAGTGCAACTGAAAGTGGAACATGACAAGCCTTACACAGTAAGTTGATTTATCCATGTTTTAATATCCCTCTGATCACAGAGCTTATTCAGATGGATGCCGAGGCTGTTTAGCTAGGGTAGAATCTGCTATCTCTGACTCAGTTCATTTGCTGAATTACATCTGGCCTGAGTGGTGAAATACTATTGGATAGACTGGCAATGGGCGGAATCACACAGACCAAAACAAAAACAGACATTCCGACACGGAACGCACATTTCAAAGCAGAATAACATTTTATAACATTTCAAAGCAGAATGTTTTTCAGAGAAACTATGTGAACTTAGCATGTTGCCTAAATATCTGCAAATGTATTATGACATTTTTGTGCTTTAGTATAGTAAAAAAAATACATATAGCACCTTAAAAAAAACTGAAATTTTCATGACTGTTTCTTCACACATTTAAGTACAAATAAAAATGATCTCTAAAGTAAGTTTTAGGTGATTTAAAAATGTGACAGGCAGAATCTTTTGTGTGAAGAAAATGTCTCTTTTGTAGAATTTAGAGCTGTCAATAATAACATAGCAATGCAATCTCACTCAGAAAAAAAAAAAAAGTGCAGTTAACTCCAATTGTTGCCAGGTAAGCAGTTTTTGACCAAAAAAATTTATTTTATTTTTTTTTACTTTTATACTTCATCAAAATGGTACAAAACTATCAAAAATATCTGCATTGGAAATTAATGGGAAGCGAATTTCATCCAATGGAAGCATTTTGTATGGCTATCAAAACAAAATGTTTGCTATGACAAATAAAATCTTACCGAAAGCTTTTCAATGTCAGCCTCCAATTCGGAACACAACTTATTTGGATTTATGGCATTGATTTTAATGCAGTTTTAGAGTCATGTAAATATTTCCATAATAAGAAACTTATGACTTTTTTTTTTAGTTTCACTTTTTTAACTTCAACTAATCTGCCAAGAGTTAAAATTCTGCCAACTGCTAAAATTGCCTTCTGTTGTTCTGATACTTATTCTCTGCTGCACATTTTATTGTTACGATTCCCCCTTTTCAGTTTTTACCAGGTTGATGGTGGTAAGACACAGGTGAACAGTTCAACCGTTTCTCTAAAAGGAAATTCACCATCGGTATTGTCTGATATAATGGTCTGTCGAGCAGAGCAGCACAAGGAGCAAATGGATCATGGCTTCGGTCACTCAAATGAAACATCTGGATGTCTGTGCTGGATCCGTCTTCACTTGGAGAAGTGTTCAGGCTTTTAGGAGATACATACCTGACTTCAGTGTGCAGTTCTTTACAGTACATAAGTACTACGTATATGCTGAAACTATGTCAGTGCAAATAGTTTTGCACAATATGTTTTAAACATTCAAAATAAATCAAAATTAAACAGCCTTTTCGAAAGAAGCTGTATGCTAAGAAACAAGGAATGTTAAAGAGTAAATATTAAAGTTTTTTTTTTTTAAACCTAATTGTTGTGCTTCACTATAAAGCAAATGATATAAATAAGGTATCTACAGCATTGTAATGTATGCTGTAATTTTATTTATGAATTTAAACATAATTTGCATTTGAATTTTGCAATGAAGTACCAAATGCTATTCTATATTATGAATGAAGTCACAGACAAAGAGAATTGTTAGGCAGGACACGGAGCAGCCTCTCGTAACGTATTGCTTAAAAAAATAAATACAAAAATACATTCATTTTTCAGCTGTTCAGGAAGCATCAGCTCTGAGAGGCTGACATGATGCTGAGGGAGGGAAACATGGAGTGTACTCATGTGATAAAGCATATGTCTTGCGCCAGTGTGTGCATGTGTGTAAAGACACGGGTCGTTTAACTCACTTGCCTCTGAGGTGTTTGTTTTTTAGACTGGGGGTTGTAAGACACTTGAATCACTGGGGAGTCCAGAACCTTTATCCATACCGTCTGCCTTTGACTGTTTTTTTAATTTTATCTGTGAAACGAAGACAGATTATGGATGCTGACAAAACAATCATCCTTGTTGTTTTTTGAATACATTATTCATTGCAGGCTCCTGTCTTGCTGTTTCTATAGGGTAAAAAATGTAGACATTATAAGTCATAAGACTATATCATATATATATATACAGAACTGGGTAGATTATTTTTTCAAATTACAATTACATTACAAAAATTGTAGTTATTAATGGAATCCGTTACATTACACATTTTAGGTAATATAATCAGACTACTTATTACTTTTGACCCATCTTATTTTTCACATTGATTCAAATAGGATAATCTTGTACAATATAGATATAAAAACACAAAGAGTAAGAAAATATATTCTGTTTGTTATTATCAACAACATTGAACATTATATTAGGTTAAGGCTTCCCTTAAGGCTTTATGAGTTTAATGAAAAGCTAATATTTAATTAAATCATGAAAAATGTTAAATTAAAACAAAAAATAAATAAATCAAAATAAAACACTTACTAAAAAATGATATATTTTATTTGTTTACCTGCATGTTATTTGACCATGACCAATGTCAGAGAACCATGAACATGCAAATGTGATACTTCATTATTAAAATATTTATTTAAAAATCTCAGGGGTACTTCAAATAAAAATATATTTGGTGAAAGAGGTTTATATAACAAAGAAGTAGGTGAATTTGTGCATTTTAATGTGTTTGAAATGAAAATGCCTTTCAAAGTAATACATGGCAAAATAACCAAAAAAAAAAAAAGTTAGTAATTCATCAAAATTCTTAATCCTGAAATGATGTTTTATAAATCCAGTGGTCAAATGCTGTGTAGCCACCTGACTAGTGACTGATCTCTGTGTGAATATACACAAAACTGGAAGACTTTCTGAGTGTATATAATGTACTACCAAGCTCTCACCATATGTATACTGTATTTACAATTTTATTAACAAGTATTATGGTACAGTGATAGTATTGGATGATACTGAATGATTACCATATTCGTATACCATATAAGCACTTTGATAAGCATGTAAAAACATTTCATGTAAATTATGTAGTTTTAATTCATAACTTTAACTCATTTTAAAAGTCTCATTTTGCGTCTTCACATTTCTGACTGAATTCTTCTGCTTAATAACAGATGATTACATAAATAAACATACAGTATGTGTTATTCAACATGTATAGTGCATTTATTTATTAATTCAATGCGTAATTTAAGAGAATGATATGAACATCAGAGCGGATCTTGTTTCTGTGGTTATATTTGTGCTCAGGTTTGACTTGGAACAAATCTCTGGATATCACGGTTACTGTGGAAATAGCAACAATCACACCGATCCGAGGAAAAACAACAGCTCTAAAAGGTCTCCACCAAAGCGCGATCCACGCCGTGGCATTGCAATTGAGGTGAATTCTCATATATATTAATTGAACGACATTTCCTGGAGCTGACAGAACTTTTAAAGAGGACAGTAAAGATACACAGACGAGATGTCGTGTGGACTGAATACGGAATAACTGCTTCTACCAATCTCCACAGGCCCGATGAGACCAGTTCAGATAAAAAGCCCTTCAATTAGCGGGAGAAATATTGATTGCGGTGCTTTTCACGTGGCTATTGTTAAGCGAGACACGTTTCTCTGGGCCGAGCAGATACAGCCGTGATGCATTTCTGAAGATCAACCCCGACATCGCAGTCCCCTCATAAGAAATCACTAATTTATAAACAGCTGTCATGGCTGATTGCGGAAGAATGCTGATCGCTAGTTACACGTTTCACGTTCACGTGTAAAGTATTCAAGCCATGTTCAATTACAAACCTTTTGTTGTTGTTGTTTTATTTCATATTAAATAAGCCAAATGAGGCAGTGTTACAGGGATATTATCATAGGCCAGTCACCGTAATGCTTCAAGAGGCACATTGATTTAATATGACATTGCTAGTATAATTACTTTAATAACAGTACCAGCAAGATTATGAAAGATATGGGTGTGCAGTAAATATTTACATTTATTAATAACAATCACAATACTAAAACCCACAATAAACAATTCTTCCACATCAGTGTATCAGCCTGTAGGCAGTTACTAAGCCACTTGGTCCATTAAAGGTGCACTGTGGAAGATTTTTATGGGTAAAAATAAATAAAATCCCATTATTGCCACAGATACTTGCTCAGGCAACACATTTTTCCTGATAAATGCCGTTTCAGTGATCTTGGTATGGAATCACTGGTTACCATGAGGACTCCTCAAACATGACGTACGTAAAGCACCTCCAGATCATTTGCAATTTAATGTTTCCACAGACGGTGATAGAGACATCAAAGTTTATGTTCATAATGCAAGCTCTTGTTCTGGAAAATTAATAAATAAATTAATTAATTCACTATATTCAGTCCACTTTGATAGGACTACATGAATCATTTTTGTTGCATTCAACTGCATGGGTGGATTTTTAGTCCCCAGTATGCTTTGCATAAGACTGAAATGGCAGAGTAAATGTTGAAATAAAGTGCTATTTTATGCGTTTCTGAGTAACGGCAAAGACCAGTTAGTGTTTATTGTTAAGTCAGTAGAGTTTGCAGTTAGCCTGTAGGATGAAAATATAATGACTTTGGTGTTTCACTTTATTTAAAGTTAACTTTGTTACAGTGTAAGTGCTGAGTAATGTTAATGAACAACATGTACTTACTATAGGGATAGGGTTTGGTTTAGGGTTAGTGTGATTTTATGTTATTATTATAGTATACATGTACTTAATATTAATGAACATGCACAAATGTGAAAAACTAGGTTACGCGCATGGACTACATATTTGGGTCCCACTTTATATTAAGTGGCCTTGACTATGATATACTTATATTTAAATTAATCATTTGACACAATGCACTTATTGTGTACATACATGTTCTTACATTGTACTTATATTTTTAAAAATAACTATATGTAATTACATCTGTAATTAGTTTTTGTAATTACATTTATAATTACACCGTTGACCCATCCCTTACACCTTAACCCACCCTTAAACCTACCCATACAACTTAACCTGTCCTAACCTTACCCATATCCCACCTCAATAGCAGCAGAAGTGTTTTGCAATACAATATGAACACAATAAGTGCATTGTACTTATTTTTTGATGTAAGTACATAGTAGTTAAGGCCACCTAATATAAAGTGTGACCCATATTTGGTATAAATATCTATGTGCGGTAAGTCCCAGGTTTGGGTTTCACTTTATTTAAAGGTAACTTTGTTGCAGTGTAATTACACAAATAAGCAATATTAATGAACTGCATGTCTTTAGGGTTTGGTTACCTTTAGTGTTACCACAATTTATTGTTATTACTATAGTAATATATACTATATAATATATAGTATATACTATTACTATATAATATACTAAAGTAAATGTAATGTAACTACATCCCTTAAAATAAAGTTAATAAACATTAGCTGTGCTAACGTTAGTGTGGTGACAAAGAGAGACAAATTAATAATGTCTAAAATTAAAATAAATGAATTTAGTTTAAACACTTGCAAACTGGGTGACACTTTTGGTTGGAATACTATTCACTATTAACTAGTTGCTTATTAGCATGCATACTACTAGCATATTGGCTTTTTATTAGTACGTATAAAGCACATATTAATGCCTTTTTCTGCATGACCATACTCTAGATCCCTTAACCCTACCCAATACATAAACATAACTACTACAAGCAACTACCTTACTTACTATCAATAAGCAGCAAATTAGGAGATTATTTAAGGAAAGCTCTTAGTAGTGAATATGTGTTCCCTTAACAGTGTCCTTGTTGCATGTTACCTGTACTTACAATAGTAATAACTGCAAATTATGCATAATTATAAACAACTAGGCAAAAAATGTACTTTGCTGATTTTGTTAGTTAAGCGGATTTTGCTGATTGCAATAACTGGTGAAAGTTTTTTTTTTTCTTTTTCTTTTGGCTCTAGTGTGGTCTTATTGTGCATGATTAATCACTTTTCACTCCCATGAAAAAAGCAATAATATCTAACTGCAATAACTACTGTGAAATAACTTTTTTTTTTCTGACATCACAGAGACTACCTCCTTTATCTAACAAAAGATATGAATATGTAGATAACGCTTTTGACTGCTTTAAAAATGTTAACATGGCCTCCATGTTGGAACGGTCATCATTTCAGACACTGTGCATTACTCACACTAACAAATCAATGAGTTTTCACTGAAAATGCCACAATGTGCGCTGAACATTGTGAGTTTTCTGATTAACAATGATACTCATAAAATCCTTAGCTAGTATTCTTTTTTTTATTATTAAAATATGCAGAATTATCTAGTATTGAGGATAAAATAAATCCTCTGAAAATCAGCTACTAAAGACTATTGCAGATAGAGACATTCACACATCTAAAAAAAAACGTGGGTTACGTATTATGTATGCATATTTTTGTATAGTACAATAAGCCCCAGGTTTTCTTGTTGAGTAACCTGTTTCAATAAGTAATACATAACATTACGGAAGTAAAATGTTACAAACACCATGTTATGAGTCAGAATTTTTCAGTTTATTAATTTTGTGAAATACTTTCTACTATTTTGAGATGCACGGTCTCTTTAAGACATGAATTTGCTATTGCTATCCTGCTAGCGGTGTGACGCCCTCACGTCACCAAAGAAAAGTGCGGAGATGTATCGACGGCCCTCTTTAATCAGAGTTATCTGAACACGGGCCTGTTTTGTGGCGGGCGGCCAGGACGGCCGACAGCAGTGACTTTGTGCTGGAGGTTTAATAAATGACACAGGAGACAGTGACGATCCGCTCGCATTGACGAGCGTGTCAGCGGGGATATGCACCTCATTACTCCTATCAAGAGCCCAGGCTGACCCCTGTGGCTCGTCCCTTGCCTGCTGCCTCTCGTCTGAGCTCCCCCCCCCCCCTCTCCTCTTCACCCTCTCCATTTGTCCATTCCCTCCACGCTTGCCTCTGTGTATTAAACAAGATGAATCTCTCTGATCTCCAAAGAGGCCTCAGATCCTGACAGATTACAGGAGGGCCACTCACTCTGGCCCTTTTTTTTCTGCTACTTTCCTTTCTCCAAATAAATGTCAGATATGGTCTTTTTTTCTAGATGCCTGATAGTGTCTGATGATAAAATGCCCATTCATTTCCTTATAACCATTTGTGATATTTGCATTCACCTGGCGTTTCACATTTATTATTTTCCAGGAGGAGCACCAAGCTGAACAGTTTAGTAACCTGTGGATTTCTCTATGCAACAATCTTGATAGCACACTTTGTAAAACCCATGATGCTGCAAAACATGATCAAATGCTGTTTGTTCAATGATGTTCCTACCATATTGATGAGCTTTTAAACTTGGAGAAAGTTATCTTTCCCATTCATATGAATGGCAGTTGCTTGGCTGGTGCATGACCCCCTGGTAGTATGTGGCCTGCGTTCTGCCATCTTTTCTCAAGGGTACATAAACTTTCGAACCAGTCAGCCATAAATGTCACGTGACTAATCGCTTGATGAAGGAAAATTACATCATGACAATACTCATTGGCTGATGGCACCACAAGAACCACCACAGTTCAAAGCCCTTCACCAGTGACTGTCCTGAGCTGTGATGCAAAGGCAGCCGGCAGGGAAAAAAAAAAAAATATATATATATATATAGGTCAGGTTATATGGAAAATATCTAATATAACATTATAAATTATTTGTGATTTACACGTTGATAACAATAAAAAAAAAGAGTATGCAATTATGTTTAAAACTCGCCACCATGATGCTGAGGTGTTACTTTGGAGTTGTTAATGTGGTATGAGTGGTTTTTTGAATGATGTTAGATTAAATATACTGCTGCCAGTGTATGATAAGCTGACATGAAGCAAATTAAGAAGATGGTTTAGGGAAACCAAGTTCAGTTATTCAAAAATAGTGAAAATCCCAAAAAATGAAACAAACTATAAACAAAAACCAAAACATAAAACAATCCACAATCTTAAACATGAACATAATTTAGGTTTGACTAAAAACAAAGACTTTGAATATGCCAACATACTTCAATCCACAACAAAGTAACAGGACAATCACATGACTAAAACAACCAATGACAATGGTTGTGGGTTATCTTATCAGTTCTGTGTTCTCATTGGTTCACAGTCATTATCTTGTTGAGTAGTTCTGTTTTGTCATTGGTTGTTTTAGTCATGTGATTGTCCTGTTACTTTGTTGTGGATTGAAGTATGTAGGGCTGACATAAAACAAAGGAATCACATGACAAGATCACATGAGGAGAACAGGGAATCATATGACTAAGACAAGTAACAAAATAAAAGACATGACAATGATCTAGGAACATGAAACAAGGACAAAATGTAAACAGATGTGACACATAACCTACAGTACATCAGAGAAAAACTTAAAAGCCACTTGTGGTTAATGTTTAACATGATAAATCCATCTTCCAAATCTTTTTTTTTTTTTTTGCCTTGCCCCGAACTACCCCTACAGTATGCCTATAATAATTGTATTTATTTTAATTTAGAGCTGTCAAGACAGATTTCATGAGAAAACTGAATAGTTGCATCATTATCCTGTGCTTGTGCACATTCATCATCAGAGAAAAGTAGCTCTGGTTATGCGCTGACGTGTCGTAAGAGTAGTGTGACGCTGAAAGTTTGTTGTCACAACAAGTGATAAATAGAGATCATGGACCATTCGTGGCAAACCTCCAGAGAACCACTGGTTTTAAAAACAAATAAACTCAGCAGACAACAGAGTAGCATCTACAAACACAATAGTAAAACAACAAAGTCAGTAATAAAACCTGAATCAACATTTGCTTGGCTTTTCAGAGGTAGTGTGAAGTCAGAGATTTGAAAGGATTTAAAATGGACCAAGAGATATCTTCTTTCTTACTCAACTGGTAAAGTAATTCACCAATAGATAGCCATGTAGCTCTCTAACAGCATGAGTTCATTATATAATGTTAGCTATTGTAAATGGTCATTTCAATAACGGTTTTAGTGCTGTGCTGGATTTTATTTTCAAGGATGAACCATGTAAATTCTAAACCTAATGGGTCATTAGGCTTAACAATGTTCTTCCACAAGACGCATGGAGTTTTATTTATTAACCGGCCGCTGAAGGGCTAAGGTTCCAAAGCACAACTTTATGTTGACGTTGAAATTGTTTGATTGTTTAGCCAGAGGAGAACCAGCTCTCCCAGTGCAGTCTAGGTTCTCCTTCTACCACCAAAATGAAGTTTTTCGTTGCTTGCCACTGTCTGCTCTGGCTCTCTCGCTGTGGGATTAAAGCATTATCTGTTGACATTGTAGCAGCTTAGAGGAGGGCAATATTACCAAAATCTTTACCACAGTATAATTAATTGTCAACCACAGTAAGGAATGACATCACAGTATAATAATTCTGCCTGAAAACAGATACATTACTAATTAAAATTAAAGCCATACCCTATATTTCCCAACATTGTCACTTACTTGACTGCTAAATAAATGTCGAAAATATTAGACTGATATCAAACTTTTGTCTTTGACATTTTAATTTTCACCTAAGACGACCGAATCATATCTTCATTTATGCTTTTTGAGAATTGTTTAATCTCGCTTAGAACAAAACTTGACTATAATCTAATTTTTTTTCAAAATTTCTTCAGAATTTTCACCTGATAGCCAATCATATTTTATTAATACTTTTTGAGAATTGCTTTCTCTTATTTAAAACAAAACTGACAAATGTTTAAATCTATTAATAGAACAAACCCAACCCAACCAGTATTTGAATCTCATAATAGAACAATAGCAACCAACAATCAAATATATTAATACATCAAAATCAGCCAACATTTAAATTTCCTAATAGACCAATACTGACCAATATTAAAATATCTTAATGTGAGTCACTGCAGCATTGATATATGTGCTAGACAACATTGTGATATGATATATTATGTGCCAGACAAGGCATTGTGATTTTGTTCCTCATATTTTATGTTTTTGTTTGCAAAATGTGAAGAATATTCCACATATTTTCTGGCTGGAACCAAAAAAAAAAAAAAAAAAAAACCTGTAGGCATCATATATAAACGTCTCATGGTAATTTTTTTATTGAGGTAAAAATAGAAAACATGAAGACACAAAAGTCTCTTTAGTAGAATGTTTATATGTCGCTGAATTACTCACATCACTTACATCAGACTATTGTTCTTTCTATCCAACGTAAATCATGTACTGTATTATGTTGCAGTTCTTAATAAAGTTACCAGCCAACTGGTTTTTGATTTACTTGCCAAAGCCAATTTTGCATTTGGAGCTTGCCAACAGTTCATTTTGGACCTTGCTCAGCTTCTTCTTTTAGTGAAGGCCTATGGGATTTTTTTCCCTGTTTTATCATCAGCCATGCAGAAACCATAATTTTGATAGCCTATAAAAATAACAGTACACTGTCAGAGCTGTTAGTGCAGTGGGCTGTGCACATTTAGGATATGTACAGTAAGAGGCCGTTCAAACAGAACACATTTTTCCATTCCACTGTGCTACTTTTCTGTTGTTTATCTATGTGAACATGCTACATGGACATGTTTGCCCACTAAGTTCATGTTTTGCATCTTTTGCAGAATCTAGCACATGACATAGCATTCTGAAAATGAGGCTCTCAAGTTAAAAGAAGGTAAACGAGAAAAAAAAAAAAAAAAAACACATCTTGAGACCCTGTTTTTTTCTTCCAAAGTGGTTTCTCAGATTTCTCACTAGGAATTCCTGGGAACTTCCTCATCCTATTAAAAAACGTCTGCTTCCTGGGATAAAAGGCATTCAACGTTTGGAGTAAATGTGCCCTATCAGATAATTTCCATTAGCTAAAGTAAGAAGAGGCTGCTGAGCGTCAGCAAAGATTTACGTCTGAAGTCCACAGATTCCAATTATAGATCTTTTCTTTTCTCTGTTTTTATCTATTTTTCCTGTAGATCCAACTTTGAAGTGCACACAGCTATTTTCACAACTGAATTACAAAGTAAACAAACACTTCCCATATTGCATTCATTAACAGAGACAAAGCTTCAGCATCATCAGCAAATGAACACTTCTAACTCTGTGTAGTGTAACAAAGAATAACATGCAGTACTTATGAGGCGCACATTGAGGAAATAAAAAAGTAATGTTTAAATCACACTTGTAGTCTAAACCAGTTTATTACAGTAGCAGTAACTGCTGAAAATTCAACTTAAATTGCCACTGAACACAATACTATCTCAACGGTATCTCCTACTGAAGCAATGTGCACTCTGATTTCTAAATTCTTATCAGCTTCTGCACACTGCCATTCAATGCAGAGATTTCTTTTGATGGCGGTATATATAGAGGACTCCACAGCAGGGGGTGAATAATCTTGAAAACCTGATTTGCATTGAAAATCGCAGTTCTCTCATGGGATTTTTCTGCTTCAACACAATGACCAATCACCTCTCACCGGCTCTTTAAAGAGGCAGTCGTGATTGTCGAAGAAACTGTGACAGGTGATTCCTGTGTTCAGTTTTAGAAGTTTTCTCTGATTTTTGTGCTGAGGTTTCAAAAGGTGTTACAAAGAAAACTGCTTTTTAGAATGAACAAACTAAAATCTAAAATTATGACAATTGAAAATAATAAAATATTTTTTACAGCATAGACTTACATCACATGCACATGCATTTTTTATTTGCATTTCATTATGCAGTTGAGTTAATAATAAATGCTAAACTGTATTATTTGATTATTCCGCATTTGGTCCTTATATCTATTAGATATGATATTTAGAAATGTGTGTGGCCAATATAACAATAAATATTAATGCCTACAGTATTTATTTTATTTTTTTCTTCATTTTCAAAATTTGGTGAAGAGGCCAAAAGTTTTCTTACAGCTCACTGCCACCTCACAGGCAGTGATGAACAAGTTGCTTGCAGTAGTGCCTAGACAGACAGTCCAATATGTGTGAAATGACAGCACAGTTAAATGCAGGGCTATCTGAACATGGAGCTGAAATGAAGATTTTTAAACGACTCTGGTGGTACATGGCACCTTTCCATTTTCAATCTTAATCCCAAACCTTGAGGATGTGTTGTCTTATTTGATTCACCAAAACAGACACAAGAGAGGAATAGAGAATCGTTACCAGATATCATGTTTGGAGACACTCAGGTCTTTTTCTTCATTTACCTTTATCTCATCTTTCATGATTCACCGTTAATATGTTCATTTACAGTCCATCACTGAGCAGTGTTCTCTGTGATAGAGCTGTGAGCGTCTAGAGAGAATTGTGAAGACCTGTGGAACAGAAGGATGACTAAGACTAGAATTAACAATCAGTGGAGAGAAAACTAATTTGTCGTAAAATCTGACGGTCTGTCTGGTGTTCCAAAATGGGACTGAGAAGTTCCACATTTCATAAATAAAAATAAAATATAAAATTATTACCAAAACATTGATGTGTTGAAGATTGATCATATAAAACATAATATAATTCAACTGCAATATAATTGCATTGCACTATTTTACAGTACATGAATTAAATCCACATTAGTGACATACAGCAACTTCCAGCTTTTAGCCTCCCCCAGTGTCACAACTGTCAAGGGGTGAACCGACAGGAGTGAAGACTGTGTCAGTGGAGCTCAGATGTCACCCGTGCAGAAAAAAAAAATCAGAAGCAATTTGATGTTTCTGTATGATTTGTCTGTAACTACATACATGCATGTAGATATATAATAAAAATGCATGGAAAAGCAGCTGTCAGCAGTCTGAGTGAGTAGTGATTGATATGTTGATAGTTTGTCTTGCTAATTACAGAATATGATGCAGAACCTCCAGCTCTAGGAACGCATTACAGCATACTGACTAGTGAAAACAAGCGATAAAGTTCTTGTATAAAGTTGGGTGCAACTTTACAGTATGGACATAACATGGTTTTAGAGTAAGGGTCTGAGTTAGTACCTAGTTATTACACAGTTATTACTATATGAAGTACATAGTATGTACATGGCTGATCATCACTGTGTTGATTTAATTGTAAACTGTCTTATAGCTATATATTTTAAATATACATCTTCAATGTTTTCTTCTTTCAGTTGGTCAATGTAGTGAATTTGTATGACAGACTTGAGCCCCGTCTCTCATCCAAATGCGAAATTCCAGAATGTGTGGATTTCTATTGAAATGACGAGATTGTGCCCATGAAAAATTCACAAAACAATGGTAAATGTGACCACACCTCAAGTATGCTTATTTTTTTCACATACAGTATCAGGGAAACTTGAGAATGACGGTCTTACTGTAATATTTCGTAAATGATATGCAATTGAAATCAGTCAACATAACATTGGTTGATAGATTCAGAAAAGTTGGCCTTTATAAAAAGTGAGATGTCTTGCATCCATTTGAAGTGTTTTATATGTCAGTTCATGAAGTCTCGTCACTGCTGTCAGTTCATTTGAAAATTTATTGGTGCCAATTCCCACTGATGCAGCGATCAGCCCAAACTTATAAAGCAGTCAGCACACATTTCTGTCTGCGTTGGCCTACTTTTATGTTTCAGAATTGATTTTGAATTCCTTTTACATGGTTTTTAGAGTCTTGACAGGTTCTGCACGGCCAAGCACGGAATAAATGTTACAGAACACCAGCCATAGCAGCTTTTTGACAGGGCCGTGATTGTAAAAAAACAAGAAAATAAAGGACTGAATTATGTTGTAAGCAGTTATTGACATAACAGCACAAATTATATTTTGCTCTATGGTAATGCTGCAGTGTTTTATCATCCCCCAAAGCAACAGCCTTTGCAGTGTCAATTACATCACTGTGAAACGCCTCCAAAGGTCAGCACTGCCAGTGGTGTGGAGTTAATTGGTTCAATGTGCTGCAGACCCTTCCTTGTTTCTTTCTGCGAGCTGGATCTGCTGTCCTGTTTCTGATGAGTCACCCACACTGCAGTGTGTAGGAACAGACCACAGGGTGAGGCACATATTATATAGGCTACATAACAGCAACTGCTGCTGGAAAGAGAAAGAAAAAAAAGAAAAAAAGAAGTGGAACTGTGAAATGTGTTTGTAGGAAAGAATATGACAAATAAAATCTCTTTAATCCTTCAGTGATTAGACAACAGCGAGACAGCAGATTTACAGGAAAAATTCACTGAAAAATACATTTTCTCTCATCATTATGGACCTTTGTGTCAATCCAAACCCTTATAGCTTTCTTTCTGCCTCACAAAAAATGTCAAGCAAAATTTGTGCATACAGTGCATACAATGAAAGCGTGCAGTGACCAGGGGCTATCAAGTTCCTAACAGGACAAAAACCACCATAAAAGTGGCTCATATTACTATATTTCACATTTCCTGAAGCCATATGATAGTTTTGTGTAGGAAACAGAATAGAAAAAGTTGTTATTCACTGAAAATCTTCCTCGCCAACGTAGCTCTTAAAGGGATAGTACACCCCAAAATGAACATTTGCTGTTAATTTACTCACCCTCAGGACATGCAAGGACTTCTTCCTTCAGTAGAACAGTAAATAAGATTTTTAGTTGAAACTGTGGTCCTTGGTGATTCATAACATGCAAGTCAATGGCTGCACGATTTAGAGAGTTTAAAAAAGCATATCAAGGAACATGAAATTAATACCCGTGGCTCCTGACGATATACTGAGGTCTAATGAAGTGAAACGATCAATCTGTGCAAGAAACTGAACATTATTTCAGTGTTCAGTGTGTTGGAGGAAATGGAGCACAGAGTGACTGTCAGATTTCTGAAAGTTAGTTTTAATCTGTAGATTTGTGCTGCTTGAGCCTATTTCACAACTAGTTTCACTAGTTCACCAAAAAGAAATGGTTCAAAAGAATGATTCGTTCACAAACCAGACATCACTCCGGACCGTTTGCCCGAGGCTCTGGATTACGGGTAATAATGTGTAAATAATGTTCAGTTTCTTGCACAGAGCAATCGTTTCGCTTCATTAGACCTCAATATATCATCAGGAGCCACAGGTATTCATTTTGTGTTCCTTTTTGTGTCCCTCTGCTTTTTTTATTATTATTATTATTGTCAAAAACCTGTAGCCGCTTACTTGCTCTGGCTTGCTCAGTTGGGGACACTTAAGTGATTATCATCAATTTGATTTCACAGATAATATTTAAATTAAACTGAGCTAGACAATGACATCTCTGAATTCAATAATGAAATGCCTTTAACTGAAAATTGAGTGTTTACTCTTATTATTATTATACATTACTGACACTCTATCCTCCAATTTGATACTGTTAAGTGCTTTGACACAATCTGTATTGTTAAAAGCGCTATATAAATAAAGGTAACGACTTGATTTGCATTGTATGAATCACCAAGGACAAGTGAACACATTTTTATAATTTACTTATTGTCGTTTCAAAACTGTTTGACTTTCTTTCTTTTAAAGAATACAAAAGAAGATTACCTGAAGAATGCTTCAGAAGTTTTTGTCCATTCAATCAAAGTCAAGTGGTTCCAAAAAAAAAAAAAATAATAATAATAATAATAATTTGGATATTAGGGGGTAAATAATGACAGAGTATTCATTTCTGAGTAAACTATATTTAAATCTCATTCTCTTTTCCAAATGCCCAACTTTTCCCAAAAAAAGGCCTTAGTACTCTACAATGAAATGAAATGAATGAATGAATGAATGAATGAATCTGAGTCAAAAATAATACTTGAACAAAACACGAATCCATTTAGTCTCCCAAGCTATGAAAGAACAAGCTCTGAGTAATACAGTGTTCTTCTGGGTCTTAAGTTTGTTTTAAAGCACAAAGTAGCATGCAGTACATGTGAAAACAAACATGAGATGGATAAAAACATGAAATAAACACACAATGATGACACAAGGGCATGCGTGCTGTAAAAACCCTGCCGAATAATTCATTTTACGGCACCGTGCGCTCGCGCTGAGGAGAAAGCACAGTGTTGGCCTACAAGTTGTTTACAACCTGAGTCTCTCATCTCTAATTATCAAATAGGAAACTTCATCTTCTGCATCTGTGGGAGGACAGCAGTCTCTTCATGCATCAGAGCGCCGTCTCCCTCCCAGCCTAACCCAATATTGACTCAAATGTGAATTTCAGAGCCGCTGTAAACCGTGAAATGCTTGACAAGACCACTTTCAATTTCACAGATATGGCATTCGAAATCCACAGCAAAAACAGTCTACAATGTAGGAAAAAAATGTCTTTCCTTATAGCTGAGGACTACCTATTGATGATGGATAGAAAGCCTTTTTTAATCATTTTGAAAGTGCAGTTCATAGCTCTATTAAAGGATTATTTTCTCTCATTTATATATACTGTCCTCAGAATGCTGGTAGTAATACAGCATTTAAAGGGAGAGATCGTTATTATTTGTTTGATACAGTAACTTTCAGTCAATAATGTATTTGAGGGTAAACATTTCTGTCTGTTGTGTGATTTTGTGCATTTCCGTGTCTCAAATTAGAGGCAGAGGAAACTTTACAGCTTTTTTTAATTATTTATATTAAGCACAGGTTCAATCTCAAATTAAAATGCAAATTACCTCCAGGATGAAGCACTAAAATGGCAGATAAGACCCAATTCACATAAGCCAAACATTAAAAATGTTTATTTCTGTAGCAACTGACAAGTATTTTGTGCAGTTAAAATCTTATGGTCTTTATTCCATTCAAATTCTCTTGATTGACACCATCCAGAACTGTTTTTGTAATCTTTCTTTCTGTATTCAAAAAAAAAAAAAAAAAAAAAAAAAAAAAAAACTATGGTGCTTCTATTTCCCAAGAAAGTTAAAACAATAGTTCATCTGAAAATGAAAATTGTCACCATTCATCCTCAAATTATGTAGTTTTTCTCTCTCACACAAAAGATTTTAAGCAGAATGTTCAGGTTGCTTATTTTCATATAGTTAAACATAAATGTTTAGCACTTTATTCCAAACAAACAAACAAATAAATAAATAAAAACCTGAGAGTCAAGTTTATGCACATCCATTGTGGCTGGGTGGTCTGCAGCTTGCTTTGTTGAGTGATTATTAATGTTGACTCGGGTTTGTCATCACTAAGGATACCTTATTGACTTGAATGGCCTTGCTGTTGTGAACGGTCATGGTAAGAGATATCTTATCCAACTGTAAGAAATGTTTTATTGAGAAGTAGAGACCAGATAATGCAGCAGGTGTAAAAAAAATACACTGTGAAACAAATTTTGATATTTATTTATATATTTGTTTAGCAGTTTGACATGCTAATACTAATCACATTACTTTTTGTGTATCATTAACAATGCTTATGAATTAAGCATAAAAATTACATGATACATGCATTATACTGAGCTAACAACAACAATTTAACAGAAACAGTTACCAAAAGTAAGTCATCCAAAACTTTAGAAGTGTACGTTTTTGAAATGTTTTGTCTTTTATGACTAGTCCCAATGTTCTGAAATATTCCAGAAAGCACTAGAATACTACAGAATAGTCCAGTATGTTACAGAAACCTCTAGAATGTTCCCATCCTTGTGAAAGCAACAACAACAACAACAAAAAGCAAAATTAGTACAAAAACTTATCTGTACTAAACCAGTGTTTCATAGTTAACGATAGAAGTTCTAAAATTTACCTATGTATTTACCAAAATATTGATGCTACTTGAAAATGAATAGTACAATAATAATTAGCACTACAGAATTGCAGAAGAACCTAAAGAATTTTAGAGAAACAATGTTTTTGTTACACTGTGATACTGGTAAACAGATTTTTGAAGGGATGACAGGATGATTTTAGTAAAGTCAAGAGCAGAGGGATCCAGACTAATTGAGACCAAGATATCAATATTTGGCAAACTAGTATGATTGTTACTTCACCTTTTGGGGACAAAAAGCATATTTACTTTTGCAAATATGGATTTACTTTGAAACAATTTTCACTCAGAAATTGCTAGTAAATTTCAAGTAACATTTACTAAAAATTGCATTTTAAATTTTTAAATATAGGAAGACTTCAACTGTATTTTCTTGTAAAATGCACTTGTAAAGAGTCCACTGAAGGCGAGCGTAGTGAAGAACCCAAATGCAATTTATTTACAACAGTGAAATCCAAAATCCAAACAGACGAAGACTTGACTTGAAACAGACTTGACATGAAACAGGCTTGACATGAAACAGACTTGGCATGGCATGAACAGACTAGATTTGACATGAAACAGGCTTGACATGAAACAGACTTGGCATGGCATGAACAGACTAGACTTGACTTGAAACAGGCTTGACATGAAACAGACTTGGCATGGCATGAACAGACTAGACTCACCAACAGCAGGTTACAACATTAATACACAACAAGGCTAAAGGCAAAGACAAAGCTGCCTGTAAACAGCTAAAAATCACATGACATGAACAAACCAATGGGAAACAAGACACATGACTAGGACAACCAATCAGAGCATTGACACATTGAACAAGGCCAATACTTGAAGAATACATTAGGGCAAGGGAAGCGCAACTGACAGGAACCATAACTAAACTTCAAAATAAAAAAGACAGCAAAAACAAGAACATGAAACAAAACCCAAAACAGACCTTACAGATCCCCCACCCCCCCTCTAAGAGGCGGCTCCTGACGCCTAACAAAACTTCCTGGCCAAACAAAGAAACCCAAACCGTCCAGGAGGGTGGTGGAGCGGAGGTGGAACTGGGGGAGGGATGGAGGGCCAGGCCCGTGAAGGGGAACAGGACCTGGACCATGGAGCAAAGGTGGGCCTGGAGCATGGGGCAATGGCAGAACAGACGGGGCAGGAAGCCATGGCGGAGCAGGGGGCCATGGCGGAGCAGACAGAGCAAGGGGCCATGGCGGAGCAGGCAGAGCAGGGGGCCATGGCGGAGCAGGCAGAGCAGGGGGCCATGGCGGAGCAAGCAGAGCAGGGGCCTCAGTGGCCGTGGCAGTACAAACCGTGAGTTCAGGAACGGCCTCCGTGGCCGTGACAGGACAGACCGTGAGATCAGGAACGGCCTCCGTGGCCGTGACAGGACAGACCGTGGCCTCCGTGGCCGTGACAGGACAGACCGTGAGTTCATAAGTGGGCGGCACCACCTCGGGAGGTTCTGCAGCGGAAGCCGCCACCTCTGGAGGCACTGGAGCAGATTCATGGACAGGAGAGGCCTCAGGAGCAGACTCGTGGACAGGAGAGGCCTCAGGAGCAGACTCGTGGACAGGAGAGGCCTCAGGAGCGCAGTGTGCAGCCCACACGCTCAAAATGGCGACCGCCATTACGGGCAGTGCGGTAGACAGTGGGATGCCTGCTGGGCTTGTGAGCGTAGAGACCACTGGGATGTCAGCCGCTCGCACTGACATCAGTGGTGGGTCCAACACGCTAGCTATGAGTCTTTTAATTCTTGGCCCAAGCTCCGCATCCGCAGGAGCTTGGGTACTATAGCCCCCCCCAAAAAAATCCTTTGGGGAAATTTCGGTGATAGCCATGGCGTGATAAGGCTCTGACGTGGCGGCCATCTTGGCCGGGGACTCAGGCGTGGCGGCCATCTTGGCCGGGGACTCAGGCGTGGCGTGAGCAGGCCCCGTAGACTCTGGCTTGACAGGCGTGACGTGAGCAGGCCCCGTAGACTCTGGCTTGACAGGCGTGACGTGAGCAGACTCTGGCGTGGCCGGCATGTTATGAGGCTCTGGAAGATCAGCTGAGATGTGATGAGACTCTAGAACGGCGGCCATCTTCCGAAGAGACTCTTGAGTGGCGGCCATCTTGCGACGGAGCTCTTGAATGGCAGCCATGTTATGAAGAATCTCTTGAGTAGCCAGCATGACGTGAGCAGGCCCTGGGGTAGCAGACATGATGTTAGCAGACTCTGGATTGGCAGACATGATGTCATCACGCTGTGACTTGGTAGACAGGACAGGAGTAAACTTTGACTTAACTGGCATGTGAGCAGGTCCTGGAGTAGCAGGCATGACGTTAGCAGGTCTTGGTGTAGCAGACACAGTAGGACAGTGGCGTTCCTCATCCGCAATCCCCACAGTGAGAGGTGACCCAGCCAACAACAGAACAAAGTCAATGTATCGTTCCAGTGACCAACAAATAGTTCCCCCTGGCAGACTTGAACGGAGGGGTTCGTCAACACCGGAACGAAAAATGTCTTTAAGGGTCACATCATTAAAATCCACCAAGTGACAAAGTTCACAAAAATCGGCCACATACTCCTCTATAGCCTGTCCGCCCTGACGCAGGCAGAGGAGACGTGAAACTGCTGGGTTCATTTTGAAGGTCGTGTATTCTGTAAAGAGTCCACTGAAGGCGAGCATAGTGAAGAACCCAAGTGCAGTTTATTTACAACAGTGAAATCCAAAATCCAAACAGACGAAGACTTGACTTGAAACAGACTTGACTTGACATGAAACAGGCTTGACATGGCATGAACAGACTAGACTCACCGACAGCAGGTTACAACATTAATACACGACAAGGCTAAAGGCAAAGACAAGGCTACTTATAGCAAACAATAAAAGTCACATGACATGAACAAACCAATGGGAAACAAGACACATGACTAGGACAACCAATCAGAACGTGACACATTGAACAAGGGAACCAATAGCAGGAATACATGAGGGCAAGGGAAGCATGAAACAAACAGGAACCATAACTAAACTTCAAAATAAAAGACATGAAAACAAGAACATGAAACAAAACCCAAAACAGACCTTACAGCACTCCAATATCTATCTATCTATCTATCTATCTATCTATCTATCTATCTATCTATAATTATTTTTTGTTTATTTACAATGTCAAAAAATCTTTTTTTTTTCTTTTTTTTTTATAATGTAGACTACAATTTAAATCAATAGAGATTTAGATCTAGACCAAACTGTAAACCCAAGATCAAGGCCAAGACCTATCAATCCAATCTTAATTTCAATTTCTGTTTCAATCCAATTTATTTTTTAATGTTGGTAAGAAAAAAAAACTACATAAATGATAGTGAAAGCTATCAATAAAAATGAATCATAACATAACATAGAAAGTAAACACCAGGGTTTTGCAACACAATACATCCCGGTTATATTCTGATTAATTTAAACTTTTACACTTGGATTACCAATCCAATATTTGTAAGCCCAATAAGTACCATGGTATTACCATCTGGTACCATAATGGTAACACCACATTAGTTATTTGTATGGTATAATTGTGTATGAGCCTATTTTAAAAAAACAAACAAACAAAAAAAACACTATTGCTATCTTTGAGAACACTTTTAAATTTTCCACAAATGTGCAGAAGTCAACAAATTCATAATCTGATCATATCCTCTTCTAACACACTTCTTATCTAAGTTATTGAGTTTCTGAATGCAAAGTTGTTCAATGTAACCAAAGGAACTGCTGAAGAAGAGCCGCTTTTATTTCGTTTGAACACGAGAAGTAAAAATAACACTTATCTCGGAGGCTCTCTCTGGAATATTCCGACTCCTCCACTCCCCTGCGTCACTCCTGTCAGGCTGCTCGCTGTTACAGCACAGGCGTTCATGAGCTCTGCTTCAATTGAATAGATAACAGCCTGATGTCAGGTTCGAGTGCGAGCATATTTCTATGTATCGAGAGGCACGTGCGCCATGAAAAAGAGATATTATCAATCAAGCTGTGTATATGTGAAGCTGCAGTGGGGGGCTGCCTTGAATTTCGCCACTGCTCTTTCTCACGGCTTCTCCTTTTGACTCACCTCTCCCTGATACCTCCATTATCATTTTTGAAGCTCTGACCTTTAGCTCCCATCAAAAAAGAGAGAGACAGCATAATCTCCAACCCCGCCTTCCTCCCAAGGATGATTAGCAATGCACCATGGGACATAAGTGGTGATAGTGGCCATTTAATGGCCGCATGCATAGCAATGAGAGAGCAGACAGTCAGAGTCTGAGCACATGTGTGAATGTAGGTCAGTGCAGGCCCTTAGGCTGCTGTTCCCATCTGGGCTTGCCTCTTTAAGACTTGTGTGCTAGTGTGTACTATGTGCAGTGTCTACAATAAATAAAACAAAGCCAGACTTGGGTTCTGTAAGGTAGAGTCTTTGAGTAAGCTGATTTTTTATGCAAGATTCGCAAAAAAATCCCCTTTTGAAATGATTTCAGGATAATATAATTCAAAAATACAATCCAGTCTCTGATTGCATCTGCTTGGCCTGCATAGAAAATGTTGATTATTCAAAATGCATGTTAGTTTCAACACAATCTCATGGCAATTCGTAGCTATTATGCGTTTTGGCGAATTGGTGGCTAATTTGCATGAATTTGTGTGATCTTGTTCATATGTTTTTGTACAACCTGCTTACACCCCAGTGAGGGTTATGTTTGTGGACCTTAATGCTTACATTTTTCCCCCCATGAGATCAGGTTTGTTAGTTTAATATCTTGCTTTACTAGAAGTACAAACTATTTTTAAGGTTTTTAAGATGAATATTCTGATAACAGCATGTAACCGATCAGGCTTCCTCATCCCTACAGGTATGAGTTCCAAGGCTCAACACGTCAGCAGAACCTTCCACAGCTCCAGCATTTAATAGCTTAACATTGCCAATGTTTGCTAAGGCAAGCATCCCTATTACTATTGTTCTCATGGATGAGGGATTTGAATAAAAGTATTAAACTTTGATGCATAACTAGTGAGTTTGAGAATGGAATGATACTGTATTGTGTTGAGGAGAAGTGTGCTATTAGGTGTGCTATTCATTTTCTAACCAGTTTGCATGTTTGTGCCTGGAGAATGTTAAAATGTATAAAATCCCATAGACATATTTCAAGGAGGGCCTAGAGCAGGGGTGTCCAAACCTGTTCCTGGAGGTCCAGTGTCCTGCAGAGTTCAGCTCCAACCCCAATTAAACACACCTGAACCAGCTAATTAATGCCTTACTAGGAATACTACAAACTTAAAGTCAGGTGTGCTGAGGCAAGTTGGAGCTAAACTCTGCAGGACAGTGGCCCTCCAGGATCGAGTTTGGACACCCCTGGCCTACAGCCATCTTTAGGGTCATGAATTATCAAGGCTAAGGGGTGGACACTTTTGACTTAGGCAGTAAGTGAACACCTTAGCAGTCATCCCAAGAACCCTGCCAACCATGTAACAATGCCTTGGTATCCACCCACAACAAGCACCACTCAATTTCTTCAGAAAATCTAGTTTTATTTATCCTTATGTATCATGTCTGACAGATTTATTAAATGGGCCATTCATGCAGAAAACAAGACAATTCTGAAATATGTTCAAACATTTTCTGTTTCATAATATTTTGAAGAAGAGAAAAAAAAATGCATCAGTACTTTATGGGATCAAATTCATTTGTGGACTAAATCTTATTTCTATCCATAGATAAATCCTAGCCTTATTGAGTTGCAGTTTTTTAAACACATTAAAATACAAGGTACACATCTCTATATTCTTATTGTTACATTAATTCAAAGAAATTTCTTCTGAACGGCTTACAGATTCCTTTAGGTTTGGGACATTTTTAGATGACAGTCCTTATAGGAAAGCCTGTGACGCTGCCCTACACTGGAATTAACACACTGCATGCAACGTGAAATTGGAATACATTAAATGTAGTATAAAAGAAAAGTACTGTATGTAGGATGTGGATGTTTCCTCACTGGTGCCACAAATAAACATCTGGTGGAGGTAACCGGTATCAGCCAGCTAAAGGAATGTTAATACAGTAATGAGAAACGCTGCAGTTGTGGTTAAGCAAGACATTTGCTTGTAGGAGTATGTAGGAGTTATATGGTACACAGGCAGGCTCAATATGCGACAGATTGTGTACGTGAGGGAAAATGCGCAGGGGACAGTGAGCTGTTTACTCTGTATTCAGCCCCAGATAAGACTGATGATATCTGCATTGATCTACAGATGAATGGAAAGGAAGTTACTCTATGGCTAGACACAGGAGCTTCCCTTCTTTTGGTCCCCGAATACATATAAAGACAAACCAAGAGACACAAAAGCCACATCAATTCACCTCACATCATATGCTGGGAACTAAATCCCAGCATTGGGTGAACTCCAGGTCACGGTGAAGTACAAAGGACAGTGGACACTTCCATTGATTGTAGTGAAATGGGACAGACCTGCTCAGCTAGGCCTGCGGTGGAAATCGGTAGCTTGAAAGAGGAGCCGGTGGGAAATTCATCCCTCTCTGAAATAATAGACACACACAAAGAGCTGTTTAGAGATGGATATGAAAGGATCTGTGGCTCTAAAGTCCCAAATGCTTGACACAGTAGAGGAGGTGACTCATCTGGTAGAGAACAGAGGTATTTCTCAGGTTGAGAGAAATGTCTAGAGAGAGTGGGATTGGACTTTAGAGCTCAGATCATTCCCATGTCAGTTAATTGCTGTGGAACAAACATTTGTCAAGCATTTGTAGCCAGTTTTGGGGGTAACGCATTACAAGTAACGCGAGCTACACAATCAGGTTACTTTTTTCAAGTCGCTAGTAACATAATACATTACTTTGAAATTTACAAGAAAATATCTGAGTTACTTTTTCAAATGAGTAACGCAAGCTGCTATGTTTTCGTATATATTCATTGGGAGTGAGGTGCAGACCAGAGGCACTTCCTTTAGCCTGAGGCTCATTCATTTCACTCTAGGTGTGAAAGGGCCTTTACAGTCACCAAAAATATAACACTTGGGTTTTCTGTTATTAACAACAAATGAGCAAGATCAGCCCAGGTGACAAAAAGTAACACCAAAGTAACATAATGCATTACTTTCCATAAAAAGTAACTAAGTAATGCAATTAGTTACTTTTTATGGAGTAATGCAATATTGCAATGCATTACTTTTAAAAGTAACTTTCCCCAACACTTTTTGTAGCCAGTCGCACAGGTATATTGCCTCCTCTTTATCGACTTAATTGCAAGCTGATGCTAAATGGATTTGGTCTCTACAATGTAATGTGCCTAGTATCCACTGCTCTTTACAACACTGAACTAACAAGGATTTTATTGTCTTTTCTGAGACTGACTTAAGCAAAAACTGGTCAATTTATTATAGTAAGTACCTAAGAATCTTTTGAAGATGGTTTACTTCCTTCAGCTCAGTATTTAGTAGATGCACCTTTGGCACTAATTCAAGCTTTGAGTCTGTCTCGGTCTCTATCAGCTTTGCACATTCAGCCACTGCAATTTTTCTTCCATTCTTCTTTCCAGAACTATTCAAGCTCAGTCAGTTTGCATGAGATTATGAGCGGTCAGCCTTTTCTAAAGTCTACCCATAAATTCCCAGTTGAATTGAGATCTGGACTCTGACTTGGCCACACCAAGACATCATTACTGTTGCAGTAAGCCATTACTGCAGAGATCTGGCTTCAAATCTGAGGTCATTGTCTTGCTTGACAACAAATGTTCTCTCAGCTCATGGTGTCTTACGGACTCCATCTGTTTTTTGTTTTTTTTTTCTCCAGGATTTCCTTGTTAATTGCTACATTTTTTGTACCCTCTACACTCTTCCAAGACCTGCTGCAGAGAAGCATCCCAATGGCCTGATGTTGCCACCACCATGCTTCACAGTAAAGATGTTGTTTCTGATGATACATTTATGTCAAACAAGCTCAATTTTGCATAGAGCCGTCTTCCAGCTGGCCTCAGAATCTCTGCTGAAACTGCAGTCGATATGTTATACGAAATTTTTAAAAGTGGATTTCTCTTTGCCATTCTGTCATGAAGATACGGCTGGTGAAGCAGACACATCTCTATAGTCTCAGTCACCAAAACTTGTAAATTGTAATTGTCTCCTCTCTTTCTTGTTCAGTCACCCTGTAGATTTGGCCTGGTAGATTTACAGTGGTGCATTGTTTTATTTTTTTTTATTATTTTTTTTATTTTTTTTTCTCCCCACAGTTTCCACAACACTCTACATAATGGGATAGTTCACCCAAAAAAAAAAATGTATTTTTTTTACTCACACTTAAGGTGTTTCAAACTTGTATGAGTTTTTTTTCTTCTGCTGAACACAAAATATATTTGGAAGAATGTTAGTAACCAAACAGTTGCTGGTAGCCAATGACTATCATAGTGTTTTATTATTTTTTTCCCTATTATGACAGTCAGTGGCTACCAGCAACTGTTTGGTTACCAGCATTCTTCCAAATATCTACTTTTGGATTCGACAGAAGAAATAATAATGATAATAATAATAATAATAATAATAATAATAATAATACAGGTCTGAAACAACACAAGGGTGAGTAAATAATGACATAATTTGAAATTTTCTCTTTAAATTTAGAGCGTCTTGTCTTGAAGGTTGCTTCTACTGAGTAGCTGAAGGTCTTGGAATGAGCCTCAGAGTGCCCTATGCGCTCTTATGTTGTTTTCCTCTGATGTCTAAGGACGTCTCGGGCAAATGACTGTCATTGAGCAAAGTGTACAGGAGGGCTTTCAAAGGCGAATCTTTATTTTTTATTTTATTTTTTTTTTTTTCTCTGGGCTGCCATCTGATATAAATCTGTCCAGCCATCTGACACATCTGAGTTCCCCTGAGAGCTTGGCAACCACAGGTTGCACTCATCCTCAAAAAATGGGAGGAAGGAGTCTTAAGACACAATAGAGCACCACTAATCCCATCTCACGATATTCCAAGAAAACGGCCTTGACTTGGAAGCACCCTCATGGATTGTGGTTCCATTAGAAGATGAAAAATGAAAATACTTTATCTATCTATCTATCTATCTATCTATCTATCTATATATTATTGATATATAGCCTCTGATATTGGCTATACAACAATCACTCTAAATGATAATAGTTCTGCTCAGAGTAACAATGTGTAAAATTACATTTTATTCAAATCGCTTGTGCGTTAAGCTTAACCTTTTCATCTATTTAAATAGACGTATATTCATCTAAAAAAATTCATGTCAAAAAAAAAAAAATAGAACATTAATATGATTGATTCTAAAAAGAGTGGCCTTGAGATACACTTTTTTTTCCCCCTAAAATAATAACTGTATAACATTCTACACATTACTAACATAATACCTCAGAGATTGTTCTGCAATCCTGGAAGTAAAAGAATCAAATGATTCACTGTAATTTCATATTCAGAAGACGCATAGCTAGTGCAAGTAAGCGTTTTTGGATTTAGTTACAGGGGGAAAGACTGAACATTTAGAGTGCAATTGAGTTAAGAGAGAAATATCAACTGCTGGAATGCTGGAGGCAATTCTTGTTTGCTCTGGATTGGGTCATTACATAAGTGACTGGAACAACTTTGGTTGCAAGCCAAAATATAATCTGTGCCATTAATTACACAAGCCATATGGTCAACAGCATCTAAACGCCATTTCCAGTTAGTCTCCTTGGGAGGTGCTGGAAGGCATGCTGACATTTACACTAAGATCTCCGGTCTGGCCTTGGCCTGCCACTGTTTCACTAATCACTCAGTGTCTGCTGTAAACCATCACATGCTTCAAATACTTTGATAACTGAAAGCACCATAGTTATGTATACAGATGATTATGTGGCCAATATGTGTTTTGTTTTGTTTTTTTCTCGGGATATTATTCTATTCTAAATATCTTGCTTTTGATTAAATTTCAAGGAGACTCATCTAAAATGCTGATTGACACAAAAATGGGAGTGGAGCAATAATTTTTCACTTCTTTGAAACTGGGATCGGCCAATCCACAAACTACTCCAATCAAAAAGTAGTTAAACTACGGTCAAGCTACACTTTTGAAACTTAGATACACTCTAAGGCTAGTATTGCTGATTAGACTGAAGATCAACATAGGTTCATGTTGCTTTCTCCTACAAAACTCTACAATATTTTTAACTAGAATATTGTGAAATCTTATGAAGTTAGTAACATCATTCCCATTATTGTTAGAGCCTGGACACAATATAATTACTGATCCAAAATATACCAAATGACTTGTAGCAACTATATGAAAGATGTATTTCTCGGTCTCGGTTTGTTGGTACAGTATGTATGTGTGTTGACTAAACATTTTATTTATCAAGATATGGCAATTAAATTACCTCTTTGGAGCATCATGTGATAATAAATGGTTGGTGGTAGTCTCTGGACTGAAAAGACTCAACATTGGTCAGAGTAAGCCATAAACAAAAGAGTTATTGTGCAACCCATCATTATGCCTCTCCTGTGTAAGACACTTAACTCCAGGTTACTACAAGGTGATTGTTTTTTTTTGGTTTTTTTTGTTTTTTTGTCAAATATCCTGAATGTATGGACAGTGTCTTACATTTTCCGCATATTTAGTTGCAGGTAGTTTGTGGCCATTTAGCAGAAGCTTTATCCACAGTGATAGTACAATCACCCTTGAGCAACCTGGGGTTATGTGCCTTGCTCAAGGCCACAATAATAGCAGCTCATGCCTCATACCTTGCGACGCTCTAACCAGTTACATCTACTTTCTCCTTTCCATATTGACAGACTGTGGCATGTTTTGTAGTATAGATTTAATGGTGGCCCAAGATGGACCTGTCCTCTCTACATCTCCCAAAGGAAATACAGCCTTTACAGAAGCCTGTGGCAATGAGCACAGTAGAGGCAGATGAAGACAGCAATAGAGGCAGTTGAGATGTCAACAGGTATGGAGCGTGAAGCCTCTCTTTCACCCATCCAGTTCTCTTCAAACTGTAGCTCACAAATTATTTCCCATTCCTGCTTAAAACATTCTGTAATCCACTGATAGAAACCCTGCTCTGAGCTTGCAGACATAACTAAGAAATTCATTAATTTCTTTAAAAGAAAAAAAAAAGTACAGCAAGCTTTATTAATATTATTTTTTTCTGCTTTTTGAAATTTGTCATCCAGTCTAATGACTTGTCTGTTAACAGTATGCAGGTGCATTATGGGCTCGTGTTAAGTGCACGATGAATCCTTAATGGAGCAATTTTGGAGCAAGAGAAAATACCAACACTCAGAGAAAAAAAAAGAAAAAGAAAACAGAGACTCTTTGAGGTTCTGGATGTGCCAACTGGAAGAATAACAGTCAACAACATTTCCATGGTAACCATATTCAGAACTCACTGTTCCCTGTGATGCAGGAGGATTGTAGAACACTGGCCACACTCACATCAGTTTAAAGATGGAGAAGCACTGGCAGCACTTATCCTGACCCATCATGATGAGGCCTTTGAATGCTACACTTGACACTTTGATTGCCACTGCAGTCATGTCTGACATTATTGATATTCATGTGGCAATACTTGAGATCCATATAT
>JAFVLL020044303.1:0-16285 GCA_021397915.2 Tor tambroides | reverse complement strand
ACACACACACTTCCCTCATTCCTGGTCATTATGACACTCTTTTATTATTTAACTCTCTCTCACTCCATCCATCCCTATTCAATCTGCTCCATTCCACTGTTATTCTTACATGCACACTGAAACACACACACACACACACACACACACACACACACACACACACACACACACACACAGACAGTCTGAGAGGGATCGTGGGGGGATTACTGCTGTCAGGATAGATCAGCTGCTTAGACCACTCACCCTTGTCTAAATCAGACTGGTAGAAGCTACATGAAACAGGCAATCCTTTACAAACACTTTATAAACACCTCAGACGCTCTTTCTAAAGCTGTAATCGTAGCTTATTAGCCTCTAAGACACTCCACAAAGCTACCATGACAGGTTGTCGCCCCAAAATAACACTCATTCCGTAGGGTTTTATCTTTTTCTAAGCACACAAATGTTTTTGTAATGCATTTAAGTTTTGGCTTCCATTTCAAAACTGGATGAGTGAAACATACAAGAAATGCTGAAATAGAAAGTAGCTATTTAAATCTTTGTGTCGATTTAGCTAAAAGCTGAACCAAACCATGTCTGCTAGCTAAAAGCTTGAGAAAATGCTATAAACCCCAACAGGGTGGTCATGACCCAGACTCACTTGGCTACTTAGTAAATATGAATTAAAAATATAAATAAATTCACAGATGCTGCATTTATTTGATCAAAATACATTCAAACAGTAATACTGTGAAATATTACATTTGAAATATTTTAATATAATTTAAAATGTATTCCTGTCATAGCAAAGCTGGATTTTCAACAGCCTAATCCTTCAGAAATCATTCTGATATGCTGATTTTGTGCTCAAGAATGATTTTAGTTGTGCAGCTGTATTTTTGTGAAAACCTTTTTCTTCAGGATTCTTTTATGAATAAAAGTTCAAAAGAACAGCATTTATATATTAAGTAGAAATGTTTTGTAACATTACAAATGCCTTTGCTGTCGCTTTTGATCAATTAAATGCATCCTTGCTGTATAAAAAATATGAATGTCCTTGAAAAGAAATCTTACTGACCCCAAACTTTTAAATGGTATGATGATGCTAAATATACATAATTTTACTTTAAAAAGCACTGAAGCACAAGACAATGGGACAATGGTCAAATATACAGTTTACCAATTACAGTTTAACATTACACGGAAACTGACCCCAGTATGTCCTGACTGACCAATCAGAATCAAGTATTCCAAATAATGCATGAGATGTGTGTGTGTGTGTGTGTGTGTGTGTGTTCTGTGACAACTGCAGCCCGTTCAAGGTACTTATTGGAGGGAGTCCTTGAGATCCACCAATTCTTGGCTCTCCTCATGCAAGGTTAGCAATTTAAATCCACTGATAACATGCACATAAAACACACACACACACACACAAACACACACACACACACACACACACACACACACACACACACACAAGTCCTTGAGCACTTTCTCCCTTTATTTATCTAGTATCTAAGTATCACTCCCCTCTCTCTTGTCATGATGCAGAAATGTGAGAGGATCTATAAAAAACCCATGTGTTTTTATGTGGCTGCTCTTTCTACTCCGTTTTCTGAGTATGACAACCAGAGCTTTAGTTTGATCAGGAAAGGGAGGAGCTACCAAAAAGACATGAAAACACTAAACAATCCAAGCTTCAGGTTGTTACAACATTTTTTTTATATATCAATCAAATGTCAAGTACAATAAAATTAACACCGATTACCTTAATGGTATTGTGATTTTCTAAGATAATTATGGGTAATTACAGTCATTAAACAATAAAACAAAAACATTACTAACATCAAATATAAAACATTTAATAGCTTCTATAGAGTAGTATAGTGAGTTTCTGTTTCTGTAAATGTCACATTTAATTTGCTTGATATTGATATATATGAAATAAAATGCCACTGCATGATGCTTTTCTTGCTGACAGTTCATTTTACCACTTTGACGTTCATGATACACATTAACTTTCTTGCTGAATAAATAACTAAATGGTTAGTGTTAAAGCAGGTATTTTAATGCAGAATCAACCTTCTTAATCAGCATCAGACATATTGATGTTTCAAGATCGATTGGCCCATCTCTCTTGCTCTCTCATTCTTCCCTCCGTCTCTCATTCTGTCTTAGTTTCTTGAACGTCTTCTCTTGTTTTCAGTCTCTTTCACCCTCCATTGTTTCTTTAATAACGCATCGTAATCCTGGATGAATGAATTAGGCTGGTTGTTGTATCTTTAAGAAAGTCTAAGTATCTACAACTACGTTTCTCTTTTCACCCACGTAATGTATAATGAATACTTCTTTTACACAAAGGTCAAGCTGAGAGAGGTTTTCAAGTAACGTCTGACTATTCACTGACACAAACCATGCTGTGGTCTCTCTCTCTCTCTCTCTCTCACACACACACACACACACACACACACACACACACACGTGTATAACAGACAGGAACAAACACATGTGGGCGTAATGTCTACAAGTGGTCGACTTGGTAGCTTAGTGGACTGTAGCCACGCCCCTCAGCATGTTCCTCGGCCAATAGGACTGGGTGTGTCTACAGCTTGTGGCACTAGTTGAGTAGATTTCACAAAATAAACCACAGTGTTATGACTGAACCTTCAGTGTTGCACAATCTGAAAGAATTCACTTTGTACTCTACAATAGACCTGTTAGAATCATTTCTAGTCATGAGGAGGATGTTTGCATGAGTGTATAAATGTGGGTGTTTATAGGTCGGTGGTTTGAATAGATGCAATAAATCAGAGCATTTATTTCTGCTATGCAAATCTTTTAGATGGATTGTGTTAATGACCAGTGGATTTACCAGAACCTTTCTAATCATCTGTGGTTACTAGATACGAAATTAAAATAAACAAATAAATAACAGTCTAATTTAGACTGATTTGCTAATGAATCATTAAGATCAAATTGTGAACCAGATTGACTGATTCATTCAAATGAATGACTCAAAGCAATCATTTGTAATGTTCACTATGCAAGCGTGTTTTACTCTACAGAAGAGCAATATCCAGCTGATTAAATATTTAGAGCTGAGCGCAACTACAAAATGCATCTTCACTTCAGACATTTCTATGACTTTCCATTACTTTTTACTCTTTTGCATGGTTGAAAAAATGATTTTCAATTCCCAGCTACTTCCAAAATACCCTGAAATTGCTTTTTTGGTCTTAAATAAGGCTATACTTTGACATACACCGTGATATGATGCTTTGATATTAGGGACTGAAACATTTGTAGTGTACTACCACCAGTAAATGAAGGCAATTTTATAGATGCTTGCGATTGTTGTATTCTACACCCTTAAAATAATATATTTATAAGCTGGGAGTGCATTATTGGGACAGATGAGATGGATGGGGAGAAAAAGCACGAGAGAGAGAGAGAAATCAATTTTGTTGAAACAGTGACACACTGCACTTGACTGATATCTTTAACCTGCTCAAGAAAACACATCCTTATTAAAGCTACAACACACACGAATCAAACTCAGATCTGGTAATTCTCTAACCGCACCGCAGCATTTTTTATTCCTGCTCAACATAAAAGTAGAACAAAGGCTCAAACGCTCAACGCTAGTTTTACGCCATCACCCTCTTTTTTTTTCCCTCTCCCTCCTCGTCATTTTTTCCCTCTTCTGTATTCTCCTGTATTCTCCTTCATCACTCTCTCCACAGGGTGTCTGGAAGAAGGCGAGGAAAAGACAACAACAAACGACTGCATGTCAGACAGAATGAATGGTAGAAAAGAGAGAGAAAGTGAGAGAGAGAGAGAGAGAGAGAAACACACCCAAACAGGAGCAGGAAGGCGCTGAGAGGAGAAAAGACTGAATCAGCATCCACCACAGCAAGAGCTGCTGTCTAGATCACTGCTTCTCAACCGCTTTGGCTTCAGGCTCAGATTTTACATTAGAACACCGAGTGGCGACCCAACGCAGACCCAGAATTGTTTATGATGGTATTAAATGGTATTGATCTTAACTATAACTGATCATTTGGTGCAATATATTAAGATCAGACTAACCACAGGCTCTTCTTTTTAGTTTGGAGTGTTTGGTTGTCTTTTGAACTTTGATGGCCTTCTGAACTCTTGACTTTCATGTTCTCAGGAGCCAATAATTCACTAAACAAAGCACCAACCATGTTTGTCCTCACTGAAATTGAACCCGTACCAGTATTTAATGTCGTCTGGGTCATATTTTCTTTTAGCTTGTGTAGTTTTGTTCATGGTTTCTGAGGATGAGGGCATTTGGACACATGATCCTTTGTCATACTGAACTATAATGAAAATATTTGACGATACTAATAAAAAAGAACAGACATAAATTGTCTGAACTGAAGGTTTTGCTACTCCAAATGTACCTTCTGTGCCTCTGAAGCAAGTTTTCTTTTCTGCTGACGTCACCAGATCCAATCAATCAAATCAAGTCCCATCCTATATTATTTCCAACTCAATACACAGTCAGAAATATGTCATATTACCAAAGTTGAATGCATTTTTAAATTTAAGACTCATGCATTTACCAGCAGAGGCACTGATATGAAACAGAGCTAGCATGGTCACTATTAAATTTACATAGATTTGACAAAGACATGAACAAATATGAAAAAGCACCATGCATATAAGTAAATGTACTCTATCTGGCAAGCAGATACACTAGAGCTGTCAAACAGCCAGTCATCACTGTCAACACATGGCTTCATGTCGCGTTAGACTCAATCTGACATTTATATAACCCGCTGTAACACAAACACAGCGTCTAACCAAATCCAAAAGTCATCACACACGTGGCTGGTCATGTAGCCTAGTTTGTATAAACTGATGTTAAATATACAAAGAGAGCAGTTTAGCAACAGCCGGGAATTATAGACTAAACAGGAATTTAAAGCATGACAAAGATACAGAGTGAAACATAGTGGCATTTCATTCATAAATTAATTTGTGGTTTTGAATTAACCCTTTAAACAACTGGACAGTTCTCATTCATTTCTACGCACTGGTATTTTTACAGTAGTTCACGTCTCTCCTGTTCAAAATGTTGGACTGCTTGGCTTTTCCTGCCTTCAAAGACTAACTAGAGCACAAGCCAATAGCATTTGAGCACGGAATGTGAACAATTCATTGGTTTGAACTACTGAATGAACACGCACTTCACTGAACAACTCACTATATTGAATGTGAATTCAAAGACTCAGATTGACACTGAATGAGCTGTCTTGTTCGTGAATGAGGATCTGCTGCATTGTAAAAAACAAAAGTTGGGCAAACTTAAAAGTTCAAGGCAACCAGCTTCAGCAGATTTTTGAGTTTTCTCAACTTCTTGTTTTACGTTTATACAACAAAAAGTTGAGAAATTTCCTAAAAAATAAGTTGAGAAAACTCAAAAATCTGCTGAAGCTGGTTGCCTTAAACTTTTAAGTTGGCTCAATTTTTTTTTATTTATTTTTTTTTTTACAGTGATTTAAATTATACTAAGGGTAATAATACTTCTTTTCGGTAGTGAACGGCACTGCATTACTTTAGATGTTAATTTCCGCCACATGAAAAAAAAAAACGTTTTGGAAAATCAAATTTTAACAAAAAAGTATTAAGTCATAATGTCTGAGATTTAAAAAAAATCAGTATTATGAGATCAAAGTAATGATTATGACAAAAAAAGTCATAATTATCAAATAAAAAGTCAAAATTATAAAATCAGTTATAACTTATCATCTCACTTTCAACTAATTTTAACTTAGCAAGTCATAATTCTGGCTTTTTATATCAAAATATCACTTATTATCTCATAATTACATAATTTTTAGTTTAGATTTTTTCCATATATGGCAGAAACAGGCTTTTATAGATTACATGCTCATTTTGGTTAGTAAAGACTGACCACCAAATACAGTATATTTGTCTTCATTGTAAACAGCAAATCTATTGTTTTTACATTTAAAACCTAACCTTTTAAATGTTTTTGCTTGAAAAGTATGCTCATGTTATATGTATTTAAAATAAACATGATTTGCTTTGACATAACTTTATATTGTACACATCTTAAACAGACGAGAATGACTAACAAGAACATCCAAGAGACTGCTTTTGCCTCAGTCCTGAATAAGTCTGAGCTAGTCCATTGATATTAAACAATCAGAGTTCTTGTGTAGGTGGTTATTTTTTATAGACTGCGTATATCACTCAGATACTTTTAGAACATGTGTGTGTGTGTGTGTGTTTGTGTGTGTAAAGCAGCTCCCAGAACTCAGTCGCCAAGACTGTCTCACTCTGTCTGCCTCCTGTCTGTCTCTCCCTTTCCGCCTCCACTTTCTCCCTCCCTCCTTCTCTCTCTCTCTCTCCTTCCCTCTCAGTGTCGCTCACACACTATGCTTTTTCTGTATGTCTGCCTCATTCTCCTGTCTGGAGTCAGACTCTCTCAGTGTCTCTACTCTGACACTCCTCTCCTCCCTCCCTCTCTCTCTCTTCCTCTAGCATCCATCCCCTCCTCTCTCCCCCCACAGTAAGATGAAAAAACGAGAGAATTAAACATGAGCTGCCTTTGAACAGACAGAGAGAGAGCATTTGGTGCAGATGGGTTTAATCGTTGCCGTTCTTGCTAAAACAGCAACAACACACACGCACACACGCACACAAAACAAAGAATCAGAGAGGATAGGTAAATGTGTTTGACATTGACTGAGAGTACGTCTGAAGATTCTGGCGCCTGGAAATGTTAGTACGAAGAGCGGGAATAAGCATTTGTGTGTGGAAAGCAGGCAAAACCCTCTCGTTCCCTTAATAAAATACTGATGAGGGCTTGGATTGCTGAATGTCCTCTCTATCTCTGTCTCTCTTTTCTCTCTGTCTCCTCTGGGTACAAAGCACAGAAGCTGACACAACAAGGCTTCTTTCTTATACTCACTGAATAAAATTAAAGGAGGCATTTAGTCTAAGACCTCCTTGTCAGTTTCATTACAATAAATCAAGATATCATTTGTGTCCCTAATATGAACTCTTCAGTAAGGGCTAAGCTGTAAGACATAAAGGTAGTTGACACATCAGTTTTCCAGGCAAAAATAAAATAAAATAAAATATAATATTTAGGACAACAGTCACTGCTGTGTGCTGTGATGAAATGCTGTTTTGGTATATATAAATACACTTAAATGATTTAAGTTATATAAACTATAGGGTGGTTTTCTATTTGTATTTAATATAAATGTGTTATCACTTCATACATTCTGATAGTAATTATGCTATTTAAATATAAATAAAAAACTGGAGTTGATTTTGTTTCCAACGTCACCCATAAAAAGTTCTCATTACAGTTGATTACAATTAGACCTCATAGTCAACCAAGAGACCTGATATTTTTGTAAAATACTGAATTTTTCTTTTTAAACACTTATATATTATAGAATATATTAATAAATGTATACAACAAAAGTCTAAAGTGTCCGAAACAAAGGTGTAGCTACCAATCACAGTAATTGCTCCAGTTTCATTTCGAGTTAGAGATTTAAAAAAAAAAAAAGACTTGCGGTTTAGTGAGAGAATAAGAATCAGTCGTGACGTCCATAATGGCTCTGAAGGATTCATTGACTCACTGAGTCAAAACCAGCAAGGTTGAGTCTGTTTCATGAATTTTTTTGACCGACTCATTTAAAAAAATAGTTCCGAGACGAGTCATTAGTTTGTGAATCGGACATCACGGCTCATGCTGAGTTTGTAGTTACACACAGGAAACAGTGGGGTGCACTCTAATCAGATGATATCTAAATCTCACAAAAAGCTTTCTCAAGAAGATTTGAAGTTGCTTTTGCATTGTGGCCACACATTTTCATCACAGTCTGGAGTTTTGCGCATGACGCATCAATGAAATTTAAAATTAATACAAACATCTTAAGAGCCTTATTTGCCTTCACTAGTTGATATTAAATGGTCCTGTGATTTGACAACTGAATAGAAAAGCTGCATGCACATAAATGAATAAATAAAAGAATTGGAGTTTTATATGGAGTACAACGTCACTCAGGACACGTCAACTTTCCAAATATAAAGCATGGCACAAAACCCATAGATAACATGTGGGGAAATGTGTGGCAGCAGTGACCTGCTCTCCCTTTGTCTGTCTGTCTCGGCATTTCTCTCAGACACATTTATGTACAGCTGACCCACTTAGAGCTTTTAAAAATGGTTAAAATCATTGAACGTGCCCAAGCAGAAGAGAGGCACAAAACAAGGTTAGACTCTCCACACCCTGCTGGGAAGACTGCTGTGGATGTGTGTGAATGTGTGTGTGTGTGTGTGTGTGGTGTTGGCATGAAATATTTTCTCCCGTGTATATAGCCAACCCCCCCACCCCACCATTTCAGCCTTGAAGGAAGGACATGAACACACAAACAAGAGAGAAAAGAGAACGATACATACATATACATACCAACAGGGCTGAGCACAGATCAGTGTTGTTATTGTTAACTACAATGAATGAAACAGAGTTGTACTAAAATAAATTATAAATATTAGATGGAAAAATTTTACTTACTAAAACTTTAACTTACTTCAGTTAGTCGCCAAGGCAACATTTATAATTTTCATACAACAAAAACCGAAATAAAAATAAATTAAAGCTATAAAAATAGTGCTGGTTAATGATTAAATCATGATTAATTGCACCAAAATGAAAGTTTATATGTGTGTGTACTGTGTATATTTATTATGTATATATAAAGACACACACATACAGTATATATTTTGAAAATATTTACATGTATTCGCATGTATATATTTATATTCATATTATTTATATTATATATATATATATATATATATTTAATATATAAACATAACATATTTCTTATATACATGCATGTGTGTGTATTTATGTATATATACATAATAAATATAAACAGTACACACACATATATTATGTACACAAAAACGTTTATTTTGGATGCGATTAATCGCGATTAATCGTTTGACAGCACTAATAAAAATGTTAAAAATATAAAAAAAGAAATTAAACTAAAAAATACAAAATGACGTAACAATAGTAAAATGAAAACTGAAAATATAAAAATATATATAATTTAAGCTAAATTAATAAATACTATAACAGTATTTACATCATACTACAATAACACTGGTGGAGATTGTTAATGATGGGAGATTAACATTTAATCCTTCAAATGTTCAGTTATGTTTTGTGTCAAGTACACTTTGAAAAGATGACTGTAGTTTGATATGAAAAGTCTCAACATTTCTGATTCAATTCTTTCAAAACCAAATCATCTGAGTGTCAACAACTCTATATTTAATGAACTTTTAGTAGAGATCAAAGCTGATACTATAAACAGTAGAGGCAGCGTAGTTCCTCAACCCCTATAAATTCAACTCTCTCCACCATTCAACCACGTCTCCGCTGAGCTTTAACATCACTCAAACGCTTTCCTTCTGACCTCAGAGTCACTTAAACATCAATTTGGCATGAGAGAAATGACATCAAAAATGTCTCTAGTCACATAAACTAATCAGCTAAAGCCACACCTGAGGTTCTCCAGCAACCACTTAAACCCACAGAGAGGTGGACAGAAGCAGCTATGCTTATATGACAGCACACACCACAAACACAAATCAGGCATGTTTATAACCTGTAGGCTTTGTGTGAGAGAGTGTGTATATTCAGTACATGTGGTCCAGTGTCCACTTCTGCTGTGAGTGCACATAAACCTCTCTCTCTCTCTCTCTCACACACACACACACACACACACACACACCACTAGGGTTATCCAATCTGTCACACCAAGGTACAGAAGACAAAGAGACAGAGTGAAACAAAGAATTTGTCACTGATGTCAAAAAGGCAAGTAGAGGAAAGGATAAAAGGATTTTTCATATCTAGGTAACTGGAACTGACTACAAACAGATGGCAAGATGTGTTTGTTCTAAAATCCCACATAGAAATTTACTTTCTCAACATTTAACAACTCTTGTCCCCATCCTCTTCTCTCTCTTTCTCGCTTCTTCCTGGTTCTGGGCTTTTTACAATAAATTCATCGCTCTGAAGATTTTTCTTACTTTCCCTAATTGAGGAGTGTCAGAGAGGTTACAAAGATAAAAAAAGGCAATCTCACTTCTGCTTCTGAGCTCACAGACAAACAGACTTCCTCCACAAACTGTAAGCATGACAGAGAGAGAAAAGAGAGAGAGGTGTTCAGTAGGAGGAGGGAATCCCCACTTGAGTCAACGACTACGAGAAAGCTGCTCCTGCTGGGAAAATACCTGTGTTGCTGTATATTTCTTGTGAATCATGAGTCTTGATAACAATCAAACTTTTGTTTTCTACCCGTTTAAGCTCCTCGAGGAAATAGACGTACACGGTGTGTTTATTATAAGACGCGTCACACAGTTTTACCAAAACAATTACAAACACTTTCCTATTTAGTGGTTACTTGTGTATTACTTGTGTAAGTTTATTCATTTAGTTATATATAAGTACATATTATATATTTTAACATAAATATATTATAAGTGTATTTATAATATGTAAACATTATGTAATTCTAAAAATCTATACTGTATGTGATAAATATAAATACATTCATTAAAATATAATTTGTATTGTGTGTATTTGTATATATAAATTAAATATATTTATAAATGTTAATCTCAAACAATGCAACTTCAGTTAACTAATAATGTTTAATTCAAAATGTCCAAGAATAGAAATTACTAAAAGATGGACAAAAATCTAATCTCTAATCATAAACAAAAATCTCTGTGAGTTGAGTTGTTAAATGTGGTTGTGAATAACTCTGATTGTGTGTGTGTGTGTGTGTGAGAGAGAAAGAGAGCCAGTCAGATTGGGGGATAGAAGTTTTGAGTCCCTATTTAGTTTGCAACCATGCATGCCAAGACACTAAAGAAACCGGCCCCCTTTTCTCTTTCTTCCTCAATCTCAGTCTCCTCTAAAATTCATTATCTTTTATTGGTGTGATGAAAGAGGACTACTGGGCTGAAAGAGGGAGACTCTGTCTTCAAACAGACCGCCACGCAGGGAGACAGAATGCACAGCGGTACTTTGAAACTCTATAGTCACACACATTTACACACACTGCCTTTCTATCTTTAGCACGGATATACAAACACACTCACATACACACAGTCACAAAGCCTTTGCTCTTTACTGCATAAACAAAAACACACACTCTCACTTCAGAGCAAAAAATAAATAAATTCATAAAACTCAAATTTTCTCTCAGGTTGCACAAAACAAATAACTTAAAATGTGGCTTTTTTCTTCTCTTTTTAGATTCAAGAAATGATCTTTTTAGACATGATACACTAGCAAAACAACTTAAAAAAACAGTATTTTTGGCCTTATCCTAATTAACAGAGATGGACTGAGCATATTCAGCCTCTTAGCATGAATGCTAATCACATACAAAGACTCACATTCCTTCACTCTCTGTTCAGCTGTCCATTCAATTAACCTTTGGAGCTTCCTAACTGCCCCCCTTATACACACATCAGAGTCGGAACACCCACTCCCCTCCCTTCCCATGGTACACACCACAGGGTGCCCACTCCATCTTTCAGAAACAGTCTCTCCCTCTATGAAGTGAGAACACCCAAAGCTCCACAAGCTAATGGAAAAACCAGGGATGTAATTCTCTCTTCTTGTATATTTTGATTTTTAATTGCGTAATTCTAAAAGCCCTGTCTAAATGTAATTCTTTTGTCTTTTTTCAATGTGCTAAATCATCTGTCGACTCTATAAAACAAGAATTTTGAAGAAAACGGAGAGTTCACCCAAAAATGAAAATGCTGTCAGTGATTACTCACCCTCATGTTGTTCCAAACCTGTAAGACCTTCGTTCATCTTCGGAACACAAATTAAGATATTTTTGATGAAACCCGAGAGCTTTTTGACCCTGCATAGTCAGCAGCGGAACTACTGTGTTCAAGGTAGGGGTCGACCAATATGTGTTTTTCAGGGCCGATGCCAGTACCGATTATTACAGACCAAGTAGACCGATAACCGATATTTTAACCGATATATATGTCTGGTGTAAAAATGAAAATTCGTTTCAAAATTAAGAATAACAAGGGCTCTGACAAAAACTGCCTTCCCTGGTGTTGGTTGCACTTCTTACACTTGTTTTCCTCCATGCATCCATCTACAATAAGGGTAATATAAAGAGAGAGTTAAAAGTGGGGCCACTGTATGCTTCATGATTAAGCCAATGAATACTGTACTACAGCTAAACAGCTTGGGGAAATGTAAGTATTTGGCTTCAATAATTTACATGTTAGAAATGTATGTGTAATAGCATAACCTCTCATAATTCTTCATTAATTCTTTTCTGATGACTAAATCATAACTTACAAGAGGTGACTATTCAATTGAATGAATGAATGAATGAATGATGCATTTATATAGCGCTTTATTGTGTATGGTTGTACACCCAAAGCGCTTTACAATCATGTGGGGGGTCTCTCCTCAACCACCACCAGTGTGCAGCATCCACTTGGATGATGCGACGGCAGCCACAGGACAATGGCGCCAGTACGCTCACCACACACCAGCTACAGGTGGAGAGGAGAGAGAGATAGAGCCAATCAAGTGGAAGGGGATTATTAGGAGGCCATGATTGACAAGGCCCAGTAGAGGGAATTTGGCCAGGACACCGGGGTTACACCCCTACTCTTTACGATGAGTGTCATGGGATTTTTAATGACCACAGAGAGTCAGGACCTCGGTTTAACGTCTCATCCGAAAGAATCATCCAATCATCCAATTAATCATCTAATGCACATCAAATGATTACCTTAAAAAGCACAATGTATATAATAAGCGTAAATAATTTAATTGTCTTCATAGCTCCATTGTAGAAGTTGCGAAGAAGACCGCAACTATTTTAATTAAACTACAGTATAACACTAATGGCCTGTTATAGACACACTTGGTTCAATCGCCTATTGAAATGTCGCAATTTCTGTCGTCCTAATCTTGGCCTATGTGACAGTATCTTAATCTTGGCCTATGTGACAGTAATTTCCATTAGTTTTAATTTACAGTGCAGTGCAAATGAAGCCATAAAACATTAATTTCATTTATCTTTTAATCAAATAAGAGTTAAACTATTTTTTGGCAAACAAATGGGTTTATTATTAACATGGATGAAATAGCGTATTGTGTGATTATTCTTTTAAACAAAAGTTGTAATTGTTGTAGTAGTATTAGTAGATAAACCGAACTTTTATTTTGACGGGTTGCCATGAGGACCTCTTAAGTTTCTGTAGCCTATGTATATGATATGACGATCGTTTTACTCAAATGAAACGGTCAAATGCTCATGAAGTAAATCTCAGAGCAGTTCTGGGGATGTTGTTCATGTATTTATGTCCTCATTTAGTGAGAAGGCAGATGCTGAAAACACCGCGAGCGTCGCGCACTTCAGTGTGTGTGTGTGTGTGTGTGTGTGATCAAAACCGCGCGTCTGTGCCATTCACATATACAGAGACACGCAGCACATGCAGAATTCATATTTAAATAGTCTTTTTGCAGCTTAATGTTTACAGATACTAGTCGCGAGTCGATTTAAGTGTACTGACCTACTTTTGATTAATTCGTCCAAACTTTGACAAATGACTCCGCGTTATTCAGTAAATTCCATTTATGACTGGATTCCGCGATTCCGTCCGCGTTTTCGCGGAAACCATAAATAGATAATATTGAGGTGTTTTGAAACTTCAGTGTAGTGGATTGTGATTTATTGCAACTTGAACAATGTCTTCTGCTGCTGCCTTTGAGAGACAGCTGATGCGTGATCACTGAAGCAGCTCCAGTTGGCAAGGGCTTTCAGTGTGAGAGTGCCTCTAGTCTCCCACTTTGATTGGTCGGACTCCTGACTCCAAACAAATCAGATGCGCGGTGGGCGGAGACTGCTCTAGGCCACAGAGTGGTGAGTTCCGACAGGCTGCATCAGAGCCAAATAGCGCGTTTCAAAATTAAATTATTTTATCGGCACATCGGTTTTGAAAATGACCGATACCGATAATCATAAAAATGCTTAATATCGGCGCCGATAATCGGCCAGGCCGATAATCGGTCGACCCCTAGTTCAAGGCCCAGAAATGTAGTAAATACATCCTTAAAAAAGTCCATGTGACATCAGTGGTTCAACCGTAATGTTATGAAGCTACGAGAATTACGCAAAAAACAAAAATAATGTTATTCAGCAATTTCTTCTCTTCCATGTCAAGTCTTCAACACGCGTTTACAAGAGTACCACGATGCATGCGTGTGATGCTGCTGATGCAGGAGCGGCATTCTGACGTAGAAAGCACATGCGCTACAGCTTGTTTGCAAGCAGAGGCATGCACATGTATGCGTTGTGGTACTGTCGGGAATGCACGTCGAAGTCTGACGTGGAAGAGAAGAAATTGTTTAATAAAGTTATTTTTATTTTCTTTGCGCACAAAAAGTATTCTCGTAGCTTCATACAATTACTGTTGAACCACTGATGTCACATGGACTATTTTAACGATGTCCTTACTACCTTTCTGAGCCTTGAACGTGTCAGTTGCGTTGTTGTCTATGCAGGGTCAGAAAGCTCTCGGAAGGTGAGTAATTAAATGACAGAATTTTCTTTTTTAGGTAAACTAACCCTTTTAAAGTAAAGTGTCAATCTTGTTTGGCTAAACACATCAAGTTAGATATAAATAAACCAGTCTAGTCCTGAACGTAATGAAAATCCTTAAGCTCATATCAAAAGTTGAGTTTTATACTAGCTGTCTGACTTGATGTTATGTGTGAAAATATATTTTGCAATATATGAAATTTCACACACAAGTTTAACAAGCAAGAAACAGTACTCACATCTCTGCAGTGAGGCACGATACCACCAGCAGGCATCCCCCTTTGCATGCGCTGTAGCAGAAGATGCCCATGTCCTGTGGCTGAGGTGGGTGTCGTGGGTTGCATGCTAGCATTGCGGTATCCTCCCACAGCCAGAGGACCCAGCTTGGCCACAGAGGGATCGGGGTCAAAATGTCGTAACGGCTTGGTGTTGTTGAAAGAGTATGGTTCTGGACCCATACCAGCTGTGGTGGTCTTGTTTAGCTGCAGCTGCGAGGGTTTTCCCTGCGCCTGCATTAGGAGCTTGAGGCTACTGGGTGGCTGGTTGGATGTGATGGCCTTGAACAGCTGACTAGACATTGCAGGTGCTTGATTATTTTGCGAGTTGAAAAGATGTCCTTGTGTGGGAGGTTGCGATCCTGGTTGGCACTGCCCAGCTGGACTGGGATGTTTATCTTGTCGGTAAGGAGGTGATGGTCGAGTGTTGTTTGATGTTGGGGCAACACCAGGAAGATAACTTGCCTGAGAACCTTGGATTGCAGTGCCGGAAACTCCTGGTGGGGCATTTCCAGACAGAATGCTGTTCTGGGGGCTGAAAGGGGGCTGAGCAATTGCTGGGCTGGCTAGCTTTTCTGGCCTGTAGGGTGGTGAAGGCCCGGTGGATGGGGCTGGAGCCATGCTAGAGATTAGAGAACTCTGGGGGCTCTGAATATTTCCTGCTGGGCTGAAGGGCTGCTGATGAGGTGATGAGTTAGGCAGTTTATCCCCTGGTCGGTAAGGTGGAGAAGGACCAGCCCAAGAAGTACTCTGCTGGCCCAATCCAGACAACCCCGACTGTGCAGGTGGGGGACCTGCACTGTTGTTAGAATGATGCTTACTATTCGATGCCATCTGCTGAAGCTGTTGAGCCCGGGACACTTCATGCCAGTTGGATCCGGGCCGGCTTGATAGGGCAGCAGAAAGCATGGGTGACCGTGCTTGATTTTGCCCTTGTGAAGAGGAGGAGGACAGGGGTGATGCTGATAGTGGAGACGGAACTGGTTTGGAAGGATGTGGTAGAGTATATGGTGCCCCAGCAGGACTTGGACCCACTTGAGGGGACCCAGCTTGAGAGAAACCAGGGGACTGAGTGAGGTGGGCCTCCAGGTGTGACTGTCTCTGTGGAGACCTTTTGGGGGTGCCATTACCTTCTGGGTGGACAAAACCTCCAGCTGTACTTGTCTGTTCATCACTTTCTTTTCCTAAGATCTTCTCAATGTCAAGCTCTGGTAAAGAGGGATCAGGGTTCTTTGTAAGTTCATCCAAAATCTCCTGCAGTTCTTGTTCCACCGAAGGAGTGGCCGAACTCCCATTGGGGTTGAAGTTACTTGTCAAGCCCCCTGAGCCTCCCCCGGTACC
>JAFVLL020044299.1:0-30951 GCA_021397915.2 Tor tambroides | reverse complement strand
TGAAAAATAATTACTCCAGTAAAGTATAGATACCCAAAATTTCTACTTAAGTAAGGTAACGAAGTATTTGTACTTCGTTACTTGACACCTCTGTGTGTAAGCACTCGGTGAAGAGCATGAAGCGAAGATCATTGTAGCCAATCACAGACACATCTGTTGAGCGTGTGAACACAATGGCCAATGGCTAAAAATGCTCGCAGGAAATGCTGGTATCGTCACATTTTTTACATTTCAGTACCAACTGGTACCAAAGTCGGTACTTTTGACAACACTAGAACCACTGATGTCACATGGGCTATTTTAACAATGTCCTTACTACCTTTCTGGGCCTTGAGCGTGTCAGTTGTGTTGCTGTCCACGCAAGGTCAGAAAACTCTCGGATTTCATCAAAAATATCTTAATTTGTTTTCTGAAGATGAACCAAGGTCTTATGGGTTTGGAATGAGGGTGAGTAATTAATTACAGAATTTAAATTTTTGAGTGAACTATCCCTTTAATCAAACAGCCATGTGGTAAACTGGACAGATTCTGTTGTTCCTTCATAAAATAAGCCATACAGAGGAATAAAAGCTGATTGCATCTATATTCGCTCAGTCCAACAACTATAACTACTATATCCACAATCTTCTGTTGATATCCACAAAGTGCTGTCAACACTTCCTCCTAACTTAAATCACCATCTGCTTAGCTCATCCTCCATCTCACCTTGGGAACACCAAACATCCACTGTCCGCAGATGTTGTCATTCGATGTTACATATTTATGAAATGTTCATAAAAATCTTGTTTTATGTGTTCACATTTCTGTATGAGTCTTTGGCTTATATAAGGTTATGAAACATGCAAATTAAACATTAACAAATTAAAATGATAAGTTTAAGATACAAGTAAGCAATATACTGATCAGCCATAACATCATGTAGGTCCCTTTTGTGCTGACAAAACAGCTCTGATGTGTTGTGGCAACCATTCACCTGAATGTAAAAGAAAATGTGATTCATCAGACCAGGCAACCTTCTTCCATTTTCATGGTCCAGTTCTGACGCTCACATCGCCATTGTAGGTGCTTTTTGTGGTGGACAGGCTTTATCATGAGCACTCTGAGACTGGTCTGCAGCTATGCAGCCCTATACGCAGTAAACTGCAATGCACTGTGTTCTGTTGTAATGATATAATCAATGTTATTGACTTCACCTGTGAGTGGGTTTAATATTGTGGCTGATAAGTGAATAGCATGAACAACAATGTGCAGATAATCCCAACTAGGATGATATTAAGAATGGCAGTTGATTTGTGCAGTTTTTCCACAGTAGTTAATTGTTAAGAGTGAAGCCAAAGCGTCAGTGCACAAAGTGACAGCCGGTCTGAAACAGTGTGAGTGGAGTGAAGTGACAGAGAGCGTTCTGCTTCGCTTTAGTTCCATTCCGGGTTTTCCATTTCACACTCATTGGTGAAACCTATAAAGAAACTAGAAACTTGCAAACTCTTACACTGAAAAAATGTGGTGTAGGATTTCTTTTGAAACAATTTTCATTCAGAAATTCAATTTCAATAAATTTCACAAATAATTACAAAGAAATGGCACACATTGAAAGTAACATATTGAATTAAATGTGACATGGTATTTTCTTGTAAAACATGCTCCGGTAATCTGTTATAAAAATAATTTTTATTTTGTATTGTACGGTAATACACTGATGCATTCATGTTTAAAAAGGAAAAAGTCCATTCCTAGCTCCACTTCCACTCTGTTCACACACTCTGGAAATATTAAGCCAATCAGAGGTCTGGAAGTAACTTATATAATATCCCATACATGACTGCAGGTGGTACCAGGAACTTTAGCTACACGTGTACTCCGTCTGGAGCTTGAACTCAAGAACAATGTCTTTCAAGGGACTCTGATAGGCGTAAAATGAAAGGTTCACACTAGTTCTTTTCTGGATGGTGTGTGCTTTCTCTTTCTGTCTGCCTATCGCTTTCATGTTTTTACCCCTCACTTCTGTCCCTGGCGAGAGCATTTGGAAGCTGAACTGTCAGTTTGTTGCTTTGATTTTCTCACTGTGCAAGCCTAGCCCACAGACAGCCTTCTGCTGTACTCACAAACACACATGCATGAATACTACATGAATAAATAGAGCACCAAACCACTGAAATTGCTCAAATGTTCAAAGCTCTGTGAATTTATTCATGGTCGACTCAGCCGTGTGAACAACTGTAGGTCAATGTAAAATGGCTTCGCTTGAATGCCTGATAGCAGAGCATGTGAAAATGTAAACATCTTAGCATCAATCTTAACATTTCATCTTTGTGTTATACTAGTAAAAGTATAAGCATACACAAACACGTACAGTCACACATATTTATAATAAGGTCCTTAGTACCCGCAGAGAGCTTCATAAATCATTAAATTGTTATATAAATCATTGTAATGGTTTGTGTGCAGGGGCGTTGCAAACGTCTCAGAAGGGAAGGGGATACAATATGCACCAAAACTCACTAATGGCTTATTCATTGTTATCTTATTTGTACCCTACTTGTATTGTCATGAGCAAATTATGTTTTAGGTTAAGAATGCTGATCATAGATTATAGTCAGGGCGATTAAATAGTAGTCTGTAGAGTAAAGATTATAGTTATATAATACAAATTATTTGTTAATTGTTAAATAATATAATACTACTATACACTACCTTTCAAAAGTTTGGGTTAATAAGATTTTTTTTTTCTTTGTGAAAGGAGTCTCTCATTCTCACCAAGGCTACATTTTTTTAGACCAAAAAAATACAGTAAAATAGTAATATTGTGAAATATTATTCCAGTTAAATATTTTAATATATTAGTAATGTAATTTATTCCTGTGTTGGCAAAAGGTTCTTTGATAAATATAAAGTTCAAAAGAACAGAATTTAATTGAAACAGAAATATTCTGCAACATCACGCATTTCTTTACTATCACCTTAATGTGTCCTTGCTAAAAAAAATTATTAATTTCTTTCAAAACAAACAAACAAAAAATCTTAGAAATATTAGCATTTCTCAATCTTAAATTTAACTTGGAAAAACCCCCAGAAATGTACAGAATTATATCCTTGTTTTGACATATCCATTGCTCTGTAAAAACATTAAACATTAAGTTGGGGGCAGTCGTGGCCTAATGGATAGACAGTTGGACTTGTAACCTGAAGGTTGTGGGTTCGAGTCTCAGGTCCAGCAGGGATTGTAGGTGGGGGGAGTGAATAACCAGCACTCTCTCCACCCTCAATACCATGACTGAGGTGAGACCCTTGAGCAAGGCACTGAACCCCCAACTGCTCCCTGGGCGCCGCAGCATTGGCTGCCCACTGCTCTGGGTATATGTTCACTACTGTGTGCATGCACTTGGATGGGTTAAATACAGAGGACAAATTCTGAGTATGGGTCACCATACTTGGCCACACACCCTTTCCCTTAAACAACAATCTTTCTGCTAGCTGAAAAAAACACAGCATGTACAATTGCGTGATGAAAATGTGCAGGGGACAAATTTTAGGTTTATCAAATTGACTTGCAAGATTTATGTTTTTTAACATGCATTTTGATCTCATGCATTTTGTTTTTTTTTGTATTTCAGTGAGACAGACATCCTGCATGGAGGAAATGAGGAAAGAATTAAACACAGCAAGGAAAAGGATGAGTAAAAAGAGAGAATAAATTAGGTGAGTTTGTGGATGTTTTTCCATCTCCTCTGAAAAAATGGCTGATTCTCTGAGAAATGCATTGTTCATTGTCAGAATTGCTCCAGTGTACAGAAATGTTTGCTCCCTGGATATTCCCAGAATGCTCTGTCAAAGCAAGACCCCATGCCTTGAAAGGATGAGTCCAAGCTTAAATGTATGAAGACAAAGCCTTATTTTTTTTTTTGTCTTCAAACCAATTCTGTTTTTAATCTTTCATTCATAATGTTCATGAAAGGGAAACTATTCTGTAATACTATATATAACTAACTATTATAATAACTTTTTATTTAAGTTAATATTAGAGTTGGCAGAAGATTACAAATACCTCTCCTTTTTATTTGTATTTCTTTATTTATGTATGTTCCTTAATTTTGTACTTAGCATTAACATTATTATATGTTATTCATATTTCATAATGAATTTCATAAAAGCATGTTATAGAGTGATGCTGTTGATAAAAACCAGCCATGTTTTAATGCGTGACCTCGTAATTGTCCCAAAGGTAATTGAGTCATCGGTGTCTCAGTGTCTAATGGATCTGGTGCTTGAATTAGTGATAATGATACAGTCATAGGAAACTAGAGATAGGAGTGAACCAAAGTTTAACAAATGAAAGTTGTTTTGAGACACTGGCAGCTGCTTTAGTATTTTTTTTTTTCAACACACACACATACATATATACACACACACACATATATATATATATATATATATATATATATATACATACATACATACATACATACATACACACAGTTTCTCTCTTAGAGAGAATAGATAATAGAAAGGAGATGAACCTGAAACCTAGTAAAATTAAATTAAATCAGTAGTATGTGCTCATCTGTCACGTATCTGACATAAGTACAGTATTGCATCAAAAGTGATATTGGAATATTATCAGTTAAAAATGTGTTGTACAACAATGATGTTTCCAAAAGCAGATGTTTCTGTATCCGTAATTACTGATTTTCTTGAAATTGGGAAGTGTGGATAAGTCCTTAATTTGGAACCATGAATGTAGTACAGCATGAAATTTTTTTTCTGTACCCCATCTGGGTGCGCGTGCACACACACACACACACACACACACACACACACATATATACAGGCTCAAGTAGTTTTATAACTGCCTTTGAAAGTCTGAAATTTGGTGGCAGAGCAGCTGTTGTGCCAAAGGATTTGATCGGGTGACTACAGACCTAAATGTGCTGAACCTCCACAGCCTCCCACACCCACAGTCTTGTGAGAGAAAGAACATCTCACATATACCTGATGTAAGCTGAAGCACACTAAGAGATTTTTAATTAACTGCCAACCAAAACACACACACATACAGTATATACACACTTACCTGAGGGTTAAATTGACCCAGAATGTTCCATTACAGTGTTCCAGTACCTTCGACTAAAAGAAAAAAAAAAAAAAAATTGGCAGTATGTTTGTCAATCCATTTAGTTTCCTTTATACTTTTGTTTGAGATGCTTTACTCTCTCTCTCTCTCTCTCTCTCTCTATATATATATTAAAAATTAGCATTATAATTAGTTACTATTATAATAGAATTAATTGTATATATTTTAAATATTTCTATATAGCTGTAGTTATCTCTTATTTTTAGTTTTAAAATTTTAGTTTTAGTGTTGGTAATTAATAAAAAAGTACCAGAGCAACACTGAATTTTTTTAAAAAAGGTTTTTCATCTGATATTTGTTTTTATTTTATGACAGATTTATTTCAGTAACTGTATTTAATAGTTTTAGTTAATAATAACAACACTTTTATTCATACCCCAGTACATGCTGGGAATACAAGTATTTATTTTATTAATTTTTCATGTTATACATCTCTCTCTCTCTCTCTCGCTCTCTCTCTCTCTCTCTCTCTCCACACACACACACACACAGAGAGAGAGTGGAAAAAAGCAGCTTTGAGACAGCAGACACAAAGAATTATTTTCCGATTTTGACTGTTCGCTGCAGTAGTTCTGAGAACGTCTCATGCTAACAGCTCCCATCAGCCTGTCTGCTGTCTGTGTCTAATAGAACTGGAGACTCGCGCTGGCAGGTAGGAAGCTCAGAGAACAGGATTAGAAGATACAGGAGACAATCCATGTCGGACACACACACTGTGAAGTCAGCTTCACTTCATTGTCTGAGAGGGATCAGACTAACCTTTGTGCTGCTGGGTCTTTGCTTTTACAGTCGCTATGGCAGCTGGCCTGACTGCAGCAAGGGATGCTAGGATGCTGTTTTGTTAGCTGTAGCAAAAGAATCAGTGGCTTTTATGATGCCTTTAGTCACTGTCATATTGCACACAGACACACACACATAGTGCTCCAACAATAACTGCATGAACACAAGCACCTCTGTCAGAGTGAAGCTTAGGGAACGGTTCACTGGTGATGCTCCATATGAGCTGCTTCTCTGTCAGGTTTATGATTTGTGCATGATTTCTCATCACAATGTGAGGCTACAGTTATTTTCTTAATTGAATATATCAATTAGTTCTTTGATTATTGTCTTTAAATAGTATGTAAATTTGTATGTAAGTTTACATTGTGTTATTTTAAGTAAACTGTACATTTGTATTATATTTAGGCTGAGTAAAATACATTTTAATATTATTTATTAAGTCTTCGGAGAGTAGGGTTTTTTTGAAAAAAAGAAAAACATTGTAATATTTATTAGCATATTTTTGCAAATGATGCACAAAGTATAACATGAAAAAATAATCAAATAAAATAAATACTTGTATTCCCAGCATTTACTGGTTGTGTTAGGGAAAGTTACTTTTAAAAGTAATGCATTACAATATTACATTACTCCCTAAAAAAGTAACTAATTAGGTTACTTAATTACTTTTTATGGAAAGTAATGTGTAACGTTACTTTTTTTGCATTACTTTTTTAATATGAGTAGGGCTTGATTGTTTGTTTTTAGTATAAAAAGTTCTATTTATAGCAAAGGTAAAAGCCCTTTCACACAAAAAGTGTAATGAATAAACCTCAGGCTGAAGCAAAAGTAAATTCACATCTGTACAGTAGAACACAGGAGAAGAAGGTTCAAAACTCTTCAACAATAAAAAAAAAAAAAAAAAAAAGCACAATTGCTAGTTTATCTAAAGTGATTTTTGCTTATTAGAGTGGTTGAACTGGATCACCAAAGGTTAGCAGCAAAGACATTGGTTAATAAAATGGCATTAGGTACATTTGTGTTATTTAACATATTTAATTATTGCAGGTTTGCATCATATTCTGAGTTTGCATTTCACTGATTAAATTTTTTTTTGCGAGTGAGATGAATTAACGCACGTTCACATTTAGTCTAGAACTACAGTAACATCATGTTCACACAGCACACACAACGCCTCTGTACTTCCGATTTCTCCCAACATGGGGACAGGAGACTTGTCAGTCAATAAATGGGAAAACAAAGTAACTGGCGTTACTTTTTTGAAAAGGTAACTTATATTTAACTTATATTTTATATAACCAATATTTTCTTGTAAATTAAAAAGTAATGCATTACTTTACTAGTTATTTGAAAAAAGTAATCTGATTACGTAACTCGCATTACTTGTAATGTGTTACCCCAACACTGGTTACTGTTAACTAAAACTATTTTTTTAAAAAAATCACTTTTCAGTAATTGAATATATCTGTCATAAATAAAACAAATATCAGATGACACAACTTTTTTTAAAAAATTAAATGTTACTCTGGTACTAAAATGACTAACACTAAAACAAAATTTTTAAAAATAAAAATAAAAGTTAAATACAGCTATACAGAAATATTTAAAATACACTGAACAAAAATATAAATGCAACACTTTTGTTTTTGCCCCCATTTTTCATGAGCTGAACTCAAAGATCCAAGACTTTTTCTATGTACACAAAAGGCCTATTTCTTTCATAAGTTGTTCACAAATCTGTCTAAATCTGTGTTAGTGAGCACTTCTCCTTTGCCGAGATAATCCATCCACCTCACAGGTGTGGCATATCAAGATGCTGATTAGACAGCATGATTATTGCACAGGTGTGCCTTAGGCTGGCCACAATAAAAAATATCTAAAATGTGCAGTTTTATCACACAGCACAATGCCACAGATGTCATGAAGTTTTGAGGCATGCGAATGGCATGCTGACTGCAGGAATGTCCACCAGAGCTGTTGCCCGTGAATTGAATGTTAATTTCTCTACCATAAGCTGTCTCCAAATGCGTTTCAGAGAATTTGGCATTACATCCAACCGGCCTCACAACCGCAGACCACGTGTAACCACACCAGCCCAGGACCTCCACATCCAGCATCTTCACCTCCAAGATCATCTGAGACCAGCCACCCGGACAGCTGCTGCAACAATCGGTTTGCATAACCAAAGACTTTCTGCACAAACTGTCAGAAACCGTCTCAGGGAAGCTCATCTGCATGTAAGTCGTCACCATCGGTCTCAATCAGCTGCAGTTCGTGGAAGTCGTAGCTTGACTTGACTGGGCAAATGCTCACATTCGATGGTGTCTGGCACTTTGGAGAGGTGTTCTCTTCACGGATGAATCCCAGTTTTCACTGTACAGGGCAGATGGCAGACAGCATGTATGGTGTCGTGTGGGTGAGCGGTTTGTTGACGTCAACGTTGTGGATCGAGTAGCCCATGGTGGTGGTAGGGTTATGGTATGGGCAGGCGTATGTTATGGACAATGAACACAGGTGCATGTTTTATTGATGGCATTTTGAATGCACAGAGATACCGTGACGAGATCCTGAGGCCCATTCATCCACGACCATCACCTCATGTTGCAGTATGATAATGCACGGCCCCATGTTGCAAGGATCTGTACACAATTCCTGGAAGCTGAAATCATCCCAGTTCTTGCATGGCCAGCATTCTCACCGGACATGTCTACATTGAGCATGTTTGGGATGCTCTAGATCGGCGTATCGACAGCGTGTTTCAGTTCCTGCCAATATCCAGCAACTTTGCACAGCCATTGAAGAGGAGTGGACCAACATTCCACAGGCCACAATCAACAACCTGATCAACTCTATGCGAAGAAGATGTGTTGTACTGCGTGAGGCAAATGGTGGTCACACCAGATACTGACTGGTTTTCGAACCCACCCCCCACCCCCGGACCCCCCAATACAGTAAAACTGCACATTTTAGAGTGGCCTTTTATTGTGGCCAGCATAAGGCACACCTGTGCAATAATCATGCTGTCTAATCAGCATCTTGATATGCCACACCTGTGAGGTGGATGGATTATCTCGGCAAAGGAGAAGTGCTCACTAACACAGATTTAGACAAATTTGTGAACAATATTTGAGAGAAATAGGCCTTTTGTGTACATAGAAAAAGTCTTGGATCTTTGAGTTCAGCTCATGAAAAATGGGGGCAAAAACAAAAGTGTTAAGTTTATATTTTTTGTTCAGTGTATTTTCAAATGTTAAAAGAACATCGCAAAATTACCAAAATTTCAATTAAAAATACATTGAAAATAAAAAACTGAAAATATAAAAATAAGTTAAATTAAAAATACTAATAAATACTATTATACTATATAATTCATGCTAAAATAACACTGATGAATAATTAATAAATGGCTTTTTTCCCACTTGATTAGTTTCTGCAACCCCATCAAAAGCCCTATCCAGATGGGATTAGTTTTCCCATAGGGCGTTAGAGAAATTTGTGTTTCCCAGATGTACTTTGTGATTTTAATGCCATCTGCATCTGCCAAATCTTTGTTTTTCTCACACAACCTTTCAGAGCAAATTACCTATTGTTTTCCGCAAACTCAATGGTCCTCTGAGAAATCTAATCCTGTCCAAATGCAAATGTCTTTGATTGCTGATATTGTACCCCAACACTTCTCCTCATGTGTTTTTTGATCAACCTAAATGATCATTTATACACCAATCTTCTGCATGCTTTACCTTTCAGTATGGATAGTATCCGATGAAAAAAAGAAAATAAATTAATAAGGAAACTGCCAAAACTGGCCATTTAAACATCAGCATTAGGTAAGATGAATGTCTAAATTTCTCTGCTCACTTAGGTGTGTTTGTAATAAGCAGCCACTTCTAGAAACTCATGTGAAGGTTTTTTTGTGTTTTTTTTTGATAAAAATTATATAAAGATATATAATTAAAAGATACGTCATGCATGATGCACGCCACCACCTCACATGTAATGCCCACATCTAGAAACCCTCTGTAGTCCCATCCGAATTGGTACATGAATTCACCTACCTGATCTCACGACGAAAACGTACCTGTGGGAACTTTTTCGCAGAACACAAAATACGAATCAATAAGTACATATGAATGCAGTTTCCAACAGAAATGAACACTAGAGGCGGTAAAACATCGAGCGTTTGTAATTGTTTTCGTACACAGTTATGATTACAGCTCCATATGTTTAGTTTTTCTGGACATAACAAGCTTGCTCCTTAGCTCAGCTGGGAAGGAATTGGACTTAGGATGTGGAATCCTTGGGTATGAATCCTGTCGAATACATGACTCACAATGAAAGAGCTAAAAGATAAGAGATCAAGAAACAAGCTAAAACAGCATGCTTGCAATTGCATTTTTACGTCACATTCACTTTTGTTCATACTATGGGGTAGGTTTAGGTGTAGTGCAGATGGTACGTTATTTTAAAACGTCACGGAGCATTACAATTATAGCGCTACTCAGCAGACATTTCAAGTCAGAACTGCGGTGACACGTACAAAAACCAACGTCACATAAAACGTACCATATGTTCGTTCAGCTGTTCCAGGAAAAAAAACCGAACACTCTTTAGTGCCACCCAGTGGACATTTCACATCAAATATGTCACGAAACCTACATGACGGTACGTATTTCGTGTCTTGCGGAAAAGTTCCCACAGGTACGTTTTCGTCATGAGATCACGTTGGAACACAGATGTTGAGTGATAAGTATTGTAATGTTGTTTAAAAAAACTAGTATTGGGCTGTAATGTCATTTTGCCTGTTGGTTCATGTGACCAGTCAAATGTAATCCAATGTAACCAAAGAGATGGAATCATCACAGGACCTAAAAACTGACCTGTGGGTATTAAACACTTTGCAGCTCACACCATCATCCAGAGTGGTTTTCTGTAGTCTAAAGGCCACGCGCTGTCCGTCCTGCCAGAAAACTGGATTTAGCAGCCCAGCTTTTTGATGTTAAAAGTATCATTGCTCAGCTCTAACTGAAGTCTTTTTTAAAGAGCTGTAATATGCATTGAATCCAGCGCAGTGAGAAACAGACTCTAAAGCCCATCCAATGCGCTGACTGTGCTCTGGGAACTGGGGCTAGAGTTTGGAAAGAAAGGAACAGTAACTCGGAGCGTCGCGTTTGGAATATCAATGGGCTGGCGGGGTTAATGTTTAACACACCACTGCCAAGGAAAATTCAATTGCTTCCACAAAATGGGTGATATTTGAAAAGGACCCTGAAGGAAAACTTCAAAGAGCATCAGCTCAGCAGTGTCTCCACGGATACCGAGTCAATGGGAGTGAATGAAAGGGATGAAGACATGGTAATTTAGGTAGATTATTATTTTGCGTGCACGTACGTGCTTCATACTAGCTATATTTTGTTTGGTAAGGACGTGTCAGGATCTTAGAATGAGAAAAATGGAAGAGCGAATGATTTGCGCATTGACGGCATCTGTAGAGTAGTCATTAAAATAAACTGACTAAATAAAAAAATTACCATTATTCCCAAGTTAAATGGCACTTTCCATTGGATCCGAATGTAACAGGCCATTTAAATGCTTGCTTAATAATTAGAATTAGCCGATATTATGTTATATGTACCACTTGGAACTATGCATTATACAAATTAATGTTAATGAGTTGTTTTCCTGATTAAATTATAAATGAGTCATAATAAACCGAGAAAATGTGCCAGTGTTTTAGACAGCAAGGCCTCTTGGCTTTAAGCATTTCAGTCCATTAACTCAAAATAATTACCTCATTTGTGAAAAATGATTAGTCACTTCTTTTCTCCCCATGTTCCAGGGTGTTATCTAGGTTATGAAATGATTATTTTCTCTGTGATGGTGGCACTTGTGATGCACAAAAACTTTCAGGAGTCAATGCAAACAAGTTAAACTCCTCAAAGTCAGCGTGTCTCTCCTAATCGGCTGTTTTGAGTTGTTTGGCAATTACAAACGCAGCTCTCTGCCGTGTTTGAAACAATGAAATTAAAAACTCATTTACCATTTTTTTTTTATTTTTTATTTTTTTATAAGCTCTTGATTTCACACCTCATTGGCGAGACTTGTGAAGCTCATTAGGCTAAATCGCTGTTCAGTGATAAGCATTGTGGTGCTTCCTGATACTCTGTCTTCAATCTACAATGCAACCTGGTAAGATGAGGTGTGGAATTGACATCAATTATTAAATACATGTGGTTCATTAAGAGTGTATGAGGAAATATATAAATGTTTTGTGAAAGACGCTTGCCCTTTGTGGTATAAATTAATGAGTTTTGTTTATTTTTTATGAAGTCATTCGTGTTTCATGGATTATAGGTTTTCCGTTTTGCATAAACAGTGTGCCAGATTTTGCATGGAAAGGCTCTTATTAGAAGCAAGTCATTTTGTGTTCAGTATAAATTTGATGTAATTACATAGACCTTCATAGATGTCACAGCTGTTTGCACTTGTTGCCAGGTCTGTTTGATCAATTTCCCTACATGGGGCTCTTAATTAAATTTCAGTACTCCAGTCAAACCCGCTTTAGTTTACACTACGATAAAATGATCCCCAGCGTTCACCAACTCAGCTAAACTACGCAGATGCAGATAATGAAACATAGCAAACAGGCTGAAATGCTCTAGACCAGTGGCCAAGTTAACATACCTATTTCTTTTGTTCCCAAGATACTCATATGAAAAAGAGCCGATTTGTTTTTGTTCTTTAATCTTTGATTGTTGTGGAATATATAATTTCCTTTTCTCATCTGTGTAAGCAAACTTTTAGCTTAAGTTAAGCCGGGTGCACACTGTATGATTTATAGTACTCCTTTACAATTGTTGCTTGTCAAAGTCTACAAATATGGTACCAGCTATAAGCCATGTCACATTATGGGATCTCAGTTGTCATTAATGTCTGTACAACAGACTCATCCAAAGATTTACGTCATCAATATGTTACACGCTCGACGATGGTGGCTATTAAACAAAACTTTCTCTTAATTTGATTATGACTTGTCTTGAAAAGAAAAATGGGAGGAAAAAAACGAAGACGATGTGTGTGGAGCAAGTGGTGGTTTGTAGTTGCACTAATTGTGTCATCAGGTTTTGTGCTCCTAATGCTTTTTGATTTGACATTTGCTGTAGGAGAAGCCGTACTGCAGGAATGTGCCTCAAAACCTCTGACACTGGCAGAATTTAATTGTAAGTAAAATTTGATCGCAATAGTCATTAATTGGCTGTTGGCAAACCAGCGATAAAAGGCTACCCATTTTGTCCTAAGATCAGAGGAATATTTTTTTCATACAATGTGCATTCGGCTTTAGCCAGCTAAGGCTGGCCCGCACACTAGACGATTTTCAAATCTTAAATGATTTTAAAACCATGGGAGATCACATGGAGACAGTTCAACTGATTTTTAGCCTTATAATCCTCTGAACGCACACACTAGACGATTCGACCAGACTGCGAGACCAGTGACACGTGATCTCACGGAGACTCGCGAGATCAAACTTGACTTGAAAAGAAAAACAAATAGAGGACAATCAACGTTGTCAGCTGGTTCTCCTGGCACGCGTTCTGTTTCACAGTGAAAAACAAAGTATAAAAAAAGAATATGGGTGATGTTCTCTGCTTTCATGGCATGTTCGTGGCTGCCAAGTTTCAACTATAGAAGCACGCAACATCAACTAGGTGACACTTGATCACTCTCATTGGCTATCGTGGGTATCACGTCATAGGCAGTCCGATCAAGAGTTGAGTTCGGGGATGCTCCGTCTCAATCTTGGCCAGTTAAATAATCGTAATAACAAAAAATCGTTTGCAACAAGCCTCAAATCAGGCCACACCCCCCGATCATTTGGGGGTGCAAATATTGGGCTTAAAATCAGCTTTAAAATCATCTAGTGTGCGGCCAGCCTAACTGACCTAGAGTAGCTACTGACATAATTTTTAGGTGTACATTTATCGTTATCCAGAAAATTTTTCACAGGTGAAATCCAGTTATTGAAATTTCGGTCACACTCCATTTTAAGGTCTAGCTCTCACTATTAATAAACCATTAACTATGACTTTTGCCTCAGTAAACTCCTAATTTGCAGCTTATTAATATTTATTAAGATAGTTGTTAAGCTTACGTATTGGGTAGGATTAGGGATATAGACAACATGGTCTCGTGACGAAAATGTACCTCTGGGAACTTTTTCGTGAGACACGAAATACGTACCACCATGTACGTTTCATGACACATTCAATGTGACATGTTCAGTGGGTGGCGCTAAAAGATTGTTCAGATTTTTGGTACATATGGTACGTTTTATGTGACGTTGGTTTTGTACGTCTCACCGCAGTTCTCACTTGAAATGTCCAAGCCTAAACCTACCCGATAGTATATACAAAAGCGAATGTGACGTAAAAACACAATCGCAAGCATGCTGTTTTAGCTTGTTTTTCGATCTCTCATTTTTCAGCTCTTTCATCATGAGTCATGTTTTTTGACGGGATTCGTACCCAAGGATTCAGCATCCTAAGTCCAATTCTGTGTATATAATATATGTAAATATATATATAAAATTAACCAAATTCAATTTAAAACTTTGAAGCCATTTTCCTAGTTCTATTGTTACTGTGTTTTTCTTTTGTATGATGGAACTGTACACTTAAAAAACAAATACTAGCAAATGTTTTGTATATATTCATCTTGTGAGTATTCGACAACAAAACTCTAAGTGGTTGGAAGCTGTAGATATCAAGTATCCCACATCCGACTTTGAATGCAACACAAAATAAGAGCTACAGCATTGTAGGCATGCAAGCCGAGAGTTATGTATCAAGACTTTTGATGTAAGTTTACTGTTATGGTAATATGTTCTCACAATCTGAGAGAATCATAAATAACTCATACTGTAGCATTCTTACCAAACACTTCTCTCACATTATTCCTGAATTCTGATATTCAGTGGAGAACCTACAAAGAGCTTTTCATGTGCAGAGGCTTTGTATGAGAACAATTCCACTTTTGGCATTTTAACTGCATTTCCTCTCAGGTTTTGTTCTTTGCTATGGAGGTATGGCAGACTAGTCATGAGAATTGAAATGCATTTGCATTTTTGAAAAGCTGCAGCCTTCGAAAAAGCTCGGACTTTCTCATCCTCCCTATTTATTCTTCTCTCACTCTGCATATATGAGGAGAGTGTGAGAAAGTGTGTGAGTGTATTTCTATCAGTTTGTGTCCTTGGGTTTTATGGGGCATTTGGATGCCATGATGAAAGCTATAGCCGCGGGGACAGACTGAGAGGTGTACAATACAAACGGGGTAATGATGTCACAAGAGCTGCTTTGAAACCCAACAGCCTTGGAAAACAAAAGACTATTACACCCTCCTCTCTTCCTTTATCTACCGACTCATCCCTCCGTCTCTTACCTCTCCTATCCCTCATCCCTTTCTCCTTATTTTCTCTCTCACTCTTCCTTTCTCTGCAGAGAGGCTTGTCAGGGCACAGCGGCTTTCCGAAGTGCCATAACACGTTAACAGTCCTGCCACTCAAGCTCCTCCTGCAGAGACCAAACAGAGACCAAGAGCTCTGGTTATATCTCTGCAACACTGGGACCTAATAGAAAACATATCCTCCTTTATAATAGCCCTTCTCAATGGGTTTTGCTTCAGGAACTCTGGCGACCAAACACATTACCAACATTTTTTATAGTATGAAAGTAAAGAGAGAATATGTGAGTGTGAAAGCCTTTTGGAGAATTGTGTGTGTTTGTTCCTGTTTTGCAGATCTGATTGCACTCACACATGAAATCTAGAGCAGCTGTTTGCTCGATTGGTGTTTCGCATTTGGCTTCTGTTTAATCACACCACTAAATCAGCAGAAAAGCAGAGGGATTTTTTTTAAACCAGACTGTGGGAATTAAAGGAATGCTTCACTCAAAAAATGAAAATTCTGTCATGCGTTTATGGTTGCGTGTTCCAAAGCTGTATGATTTAAATTCTTCAATGTAATACAGAAACAGAACAGACAATCTTGTCTTTTCCATATATCAAAAGTGACAAAATATGCACCATAAAACGGCCATATGACTTTGTGTGAGGAACCGACTGAGTTGTCATTGTCTCATTTCTGTTTGTGCATATTCAAACCAGGTTTGTCAATAATATACTGTATATATTATCGTTTAAAAGTTTGGAGTCAGATTAAGATTTTGTTTTTGGAAAGAAATTAATAATTTTATTCAAAAGCAAATTAAATTGATCAGAAGTGACAGTAAAGACATTTAGTGTTACAAAATATTTCTATATCAAATATTCAGCTTTGCCATGACAGGAATAAAAATGCATTTAAAAATGTATTGAAAACATTTAAATTATAATAATATTTCACAATATTACTATTTTACTGTATTTTGATCAAATAAATGCAGCCTTGTTGACCATAAGACTTCTTTCAAAAACATGAAAAAATCTTACAAACCCCAAACTGTAGTGTGTGTATGTATGTATGTGTGTATATATATATATATATATATATATATAGGTAAAAATGAATAAATATATATGGAGGGTTTTCCAGTGATTTGTTTTGTTTTTAATTTTTTTAATTTAGCCGACAGCCCATTCCTCAATCACTTTATTTGTATGGAAAAAAGCAACATGGACATTCTGCTAAACATCCCTTTGTGTTCCATGGAAGAAGGAACATGAGGGTTTGAAACAATACAAATTTGATGATAGAATTTTCATTTTTGTGTGAACTGTCCCTTTAAATCTAATCTTCATTTTGTAGTATGATGCTTCACTCGTCACACACTTATATATTTAAACTCACATATACTGCTTGATATTCAAAAGCAGTCAGAGTCTGCTGTTTAACACACAAAAAAAAAAAAATTAAAAGTTTACCTTTTGCCCTTATTATTAGTCTTATCTCTGCTAGAGGTAGACTCTTTCCAGACACATCTGCCCTCCTCCTGTTAAATGAGCACAGAGACCTCAGTCTATTAACCTATTAAAAGTTAAACTGACCTGCACATCAGCACTAATGCTGAGAGGCTGAGGAAATGGTGCGGTATTAAAAGAAAGACACAGAGAGAGCAAGACTTGTGTCAGTCTCATCAGATTATTCACCTTTTGACCCGAACATGCTAAGCTTCTGCTAATGCTAAATCCACACAATTGGATTTGCATTGAGTGGATTGTGGTTTTATATTGCTTTGTTTCTTTTCCCATTTTGTTTCCATTTCATAGTTGTTGTTGTTGCTGTTGTTTTTCTGTTTCCATTTTTATAATTGGTGTTTTAGTTTTCCTGAGAATTAGGAGCTCAACGGGTTATGCAATTTCACATTAATTCAGGCTAACATATGTTAGATGTTCCCTTGTGAGGATGATGTTATGTGTCTTCTACAATGATCTAAATGAAAAATATATGAAGATGAGGACTGAGCAGAAGACAGTTTATTTCTGAAGATCATTGAGGTTGTTAGCTGTTAGCTGTCTATCAGCAGTGAAAGGACAGAACATGATATATATATATATATATATATAGTGTATATTGTAAAAGCCCTCATAGTTAATACTTAACCGTTTTGGTTTCTCTTTAGTTTATTAAAGAGGGTTTAGTTTAAAGACGGTGCCATGAGCGGAGGTTTGTATGAAGTTTTATTTTCTGTGAAAAAAAACAGGCTTTAGTTACGTGGGCATTAAATGTTCCGGTAACACTTTATTTTAAGGTGTCCATGATACAGAGTAATTACCTAGTTAAGTACTTAGCAGTAGCCATTGTACTTAAATGAAACAAAATGTACTTACCATGTAACTAAGTTATGGAACAGCCTGTACTTACAGTTTGTAATTATGTACATGTAATAGGCAGCTACTGTTACACATATGTAACCGACCGAGTCTGTTACACAGCTACTTATGTAACCAAAAGATTGTTACATATGTGTTGCAGACTTTATACAACGTAATTATAAATGTAAGTACACAGACATAAGCTACTTAAATAAAGTGTATCAAGATTGTACTTAAGTGTACTTCATGTGTATCTATACTGTACACCTTATCCAGCTGCACCTTAGTTTGATTTAACCCACCAGTACACAGCTTAAATACATGTAATACATTTCTAATTACATTAAAATTACAGAATATTACACAGGCATAAGCTACTTAAAATAAAGTGTATCAAGACTGTACTTAAGTGAACAAGTAGCTGTGTAACAGACTCAGTCTGTTACATATGTGTAACAGTAGCTGCCTATTACATTTCCATAATTACAAACTGTAATTACAGGCTGTTCCATAACTTAGTTGCATGGTAAGTACATTTTATTTCATGCAAGTACAACGGCTACTACTAAGTACTTAATTAGGTAATTACTGTGTATTATGACACCTTAAAATAAAGTGTTACCAATGTTCCATTTGGCCTAGTGTGTGAACGAGAGCACACGTGCACACACACACACACACACACACACACACACACGTTTGTTTTTTGGTTTACGGGGACTCTCCATAGGCGTAATGGTTTTTATACCGTACAAACTGTATGGGCTATTGCCCTACACCAACCCTACACCTAAACTTACCCCTTACAGGAAACTTTGTGCATTTTTAGATTTTCAAAAAAACACCATTTAATATGTTTTTTTTAAGCCTTTTGAATTACGGGGACATAGGCAGTGTCCTCATAAACCACCTTCAAATTGTAATACCTCTGTCATACCCATGTCATTAAACAAATTTTGTCCCCGTAAACCACAAAAACCAGCACACACACACACACACACACACACACACACACACACACACACACACACACACAAGCATGCACATTTAGAGAGAGTGAGATTGCGCATAATCCTACCACTACAGATGAGAATTGCTGGGGGGGTTTTTACGTAAAAATTAACAATCAATTTAAATGATCCCTTAATGTTCTTAAAATTCAGTCATAGACGGGGAAAAAAGGTCATTATCAATGTTTAAAACAGTTGTGCTGCTTAATGTTTTAGGAAACTGTGATAATTTTTTAAAAACTTGATGAATAGAAAGTAAAATAAAACAGTATTTACAGTATTTCACATAAAACTTTTGGTTAAAGCAACATTCAACCATTAGTAACAGTGTTTACTGTTCATAAATGTCCAATGATGATGAAATATAATTATGTAGTATGACAGAACATGATGTCCCTAGTAAAAAAAAAAGTAATATATTTAAAATACATTTATTTCATACTAAGTATAGTTCAAATCTATTAACATATTTACTGACATATCACTTGAGACTTACTGATATAAAAATTATAATTAAACTTTATTTGGAGTATCACTTGTGCATTATGCACATTTCTTAATATTAAGCCTAAAATGTGTTTTAATATCGCTGTTGATGAGGATCGTATAATCTATCGGCCTTTAAATGCAAGATATTTAAAGTGTAGCTAAAGTATACTTGCAATAGTTCCACTTTAGCACAATCAAATATACTTCAGTTCATCTTTAGTTGGACTTCAGCACTGCTTCTGCACAGTTAAATTGCATTAAGTACAAAACTAAATTGTTCCAATTTAGCAGACGCCTTTAAGTATACCAGTTTAGTATACTAAAAGTGCAACTGCAGGGTATTTTCATTAAGTACATAAATAAATGTATCTGTAGTATACTTAGCATGAAATAAATGTATTTCAAATTCATTTTAGTATATTTATTTTTCACTAGGTATACCATGATCAAAACACACAAAACCTTTATTCATTTATAATTAATAGCACTGGAAATGTCAGCAATATATTGACCAATGAACTGGAAATCTGGTCACTTTTTTTCTTTTCTTGTGCTTTATTTCTAAGAAATGTATGATGGACCTTCCTTTGAACTCTCCCAACCCTTTAATACCAGAAGTCAATTTTCATTTCATTTTCCAAATTTCTTCTTTTCATCTTGTTTTTCTTGGTTTGGTCTTTATCGAGGTGTATTCTGATTGGCTGCTGAAAGGCTATGCCGTGCATTGTTCATTAGCGTTCATCTGAGGAAAGCTGGGTTGTTTATAACGAACACTGCACTGTCACAGTGTGTTTTTCAGAATAATGTGTAGCTCGTGGTGTGAAATGTGTAGTCTATAGCAGGTTTAGCATGTCGTATGCAGTGTTTAGCCTGTTGTGTATATTCTGTTGGGTGAAGTGTGTGTTGTGTTGGTCCCCTCGGCTGTATCTCTGCTTCACTAGTCAGTTTGATCCTGATGGTTTCCGTCAGCCCCATCAGCAGCCTGTTATTGCACTCTCAGCCAACTGTACATATCACCCACAAGACATTTCTAACACACACGCACCCAACACACCAACAGAGATCTCGCAGAGACACACACATCCAAAACTGCAACCAAACGTCCTCATTTATAATTCATAGTGGTCCAAATCAAAGCCATCTTTCACAAAATTCCAGTAATAAAATGTCCTCATCTTTCCTCCTCCTTTCCGGCATCTGACTCTTGCTCACTCTTAACCCTGTTACTGAAATGGCAACTTGCATTTTCACACCAAGAATCACTTTCTCACCAACTCCTCATGAGTTCACCAGCAATACACTCTCAGTTGGGTGAGGCGATGGGGGAAAAGACTTGTTGCCATGGAGACGAGAAAAAACGACCACGTTCAATTTCCCCCGTGAGATTATTTATAGTTGTCTTTATTGGGCTTTATTGAAAGGGGAAAAAAAGACAGGGAGAGAAAATTGCTCGCTGGTCGGAACAATATGTTGTTATGGTACAAACGGATGGGAGGTCACAGGATTCGAAATGGAAGGGCCCTTTTATTTAGTCACAGCACCAATTAGCGAGCAGCCCACTTTCTTGCTTGGGCTTAATGTGGTTTACACCTCCACGCTTGGTTTTGTGCAGGCAGTTTTCAGGTTTGTTGGTGGTGGTTTTGTAATAGGTTGTTTATTTCTGGTTAAGGCTGGGAAAGGACTGTGCTTTTGAGTTCAGCCTGAACTGTCACATAATTATCTGTCATTTAGAGTTGAGTAAAATGATTTGGTTCAGTGGTTCTCAAACCTTTTAGCTCAAGTATCACCTTTGATTGGATCAGAAAATTCAAGTGTCACCAGGTCACCAGGATGTTGACAAATCTCTTTGAGCATAATGACTGTGAGCAACAAAATACTTATCTAGACACAAAATGAAACAAAATTAGATTAACATCAGTTTTCATTGTTTTTATAGATGCATTAAGAAATAGCAAAAAAAAAAAAAAAGTGTGAAAGCCTTTAAAGAAGTCTCTTGCTTTTATTTGATCAAAAATATAGTAAAATTGTGGAATATTATTACATTAAAAAAATTACCATTTTCTATTTAATATATGTTAAAATGTATTTATTCCTGTGACTTTTCTTCTTCTTCTTCTTCTTTAAAAAGAAAAAAACTTACTTACCCCAGTAAGATTTTCGACTTTTGAACAGTATTATATTTTATTATTTTTAACAGTGGGCACACAGCATGACCTGGAAATTTATGCTGAGTATAAGAAACATATCAAATTAAAAGTCATTATATTGTTTACATACTGTTTACCTTTTTTCCAAATTGGTCACTTGTTTGCAGATAATTTCTTTGTTAAATGTGACAAAATGTGCTAAATGTAGCTGAGAGTACTAGACATGTAGTATTTGAGAGTATTACAATTTTATACTGTAAGTAGCCAAAGGTTTAATGAAATTAGCTTAAATATTTCATGAACAGAGTGAGTGGAGGATGAAATATTTAATAAACAGTCAATAAATGCAAGAGGAGGGGTGTTACTGTCCTAAATAGCTTACTTTAGTCTGTTTTTGTTGCTCAAGTTTAGTTACTGTTGTTATTCTGCTTGTGTTTACCTTGAAATCATTTAGCTGTGCTAAAATCTGACATAGTGATTACTGAGCACTTCCTTGTACACAGCCCGTCTCTCTCTCTCTCTCTCTTCTTCTCATGTTTGTTTTCTTTGATCAAACAGATCTGCAGGAAGAAATTGTTCCATAGAGTGTGTGTCAGAGTGTGTGTAATCAAAGAGTGACGTGGTGCTGCTCTCATTAATGACAGACAGCATAATTAGTTTGTCCCAGAGAGAGAAAATCTCGGCTGTCGTGTCATCTGTCAGCTCAATTTGAGTGTGTTTCAAAGCGCACTTCAATCAAAGCAAAAGAGAGAGAGGAAGATGAGATGGAAGAACGAAGGGTCAGCTAAAGAACGAACCTTAGAGAGGTGTGGAAATAAAGTCATTTCAAGAAGGAAAGGTTTAACTGAAACGATGTTCTTGGTAGTTACTTGGGTGTTTGCTATGTCATTGCTAGGGTGTTCTGAATAATTACTAGAGTGTTGTCCTTATTTGTCTGTTTTATCATAGGGCAGGTGAAAATTATAATTCTAAGAAATGTAATAGGATACCTCTTTTCATGATTTGAAGCATCATTCATGTTGAGAGTACTGGAGGGTGAGTACTTCAGTACTTAATGTTCATGTTTTTTCCTAACCCTAAGTATGACTTTGCCTTAAAAAACACCACTAATCAATTGGAGCATGGACAATGAATGTAATTAAAAGAGAGTGAAGAAGAATGTAGCCTGGTCTAGAAGATGAGGAAGTGAGCAAGAATTGTGACACTCTAGTGAGAGTCGAGCTGCAGAAGAAAGTACAAGATGAGCATCTTTATTTATGGATTTCCACTCTGTCTAATTTAGAGCAAGTTCCACTAGGATACATCTGAATGGCTTCAGGGGGCATTGAATGAGTTCAGCCTTACACTGCAACTCATATATGAGCCATTATGAGGATGTATCAAGCACACATGCTTTTACACACACTGCACAGAAATGCTGTTTTTTGCTGGATGCAATTAAACATTTGGTGGGCTTTATTCAGTAAATCTCATTTATCATTGCATACATTCAAATCTGGCCCCTTAAGACATGTTGCATCAGGCTTTACGTCAATGATTTGAGTGAGAATGAGTGGACTACGTTATGGACTACTATTTCCAGTGGACTACGTTATAAATTTTAGTCCGTTTCTTAAAAAAGCAAGCATATGACTTCAGAAGACTTGAAATACAGTGCTTGACTTCTTTTTGGAGCTTGATAGTATGGAAGCCCATTTCCGCCACTGAATAAAAAGGTAATTGCAAACTTTTATCTCACAATTCTGACTTTTTTTTCTCATAATTGCAAGTGTACATCTCGCAAATTTTACGTAATTGCGAGTTTACATCTCACAACTTTTTTCTCAGAATTGCATAATACAAGATATATAAACTCTGTTCTTACTTTTTTATTCAAAATTGCGTGATAGAAACTGACAATTGCGAGTTATAAATTATCAATTAAGAGAAAAAACTCAGAATTCCAAGATTTAAACTTGTAATTCTGAGAAAAGTTTATAGTTTATCGCAATTAAAAGTTTATATCTCACAATTCTGACTTTATTTCTCAGAATTGCGAGTTTATATCTAGCAACTTTTACATAATTGCGAGTTTACATTTTGCAACTTTTTTCTCAATTGCGTAATGTAAACTCGCAATTCTGACTTTTTTTGTCAGAATTGTGAGATATAAACTTGCAATTGGGAGCTATTTTTCTCAGAATTGCGTGATATAAACTGACAATTGTGAGTTATAAAGTCAGAATAGTGGGATATAAACTCGCAATTGTGAGAAAAAAAACTCAGAACTTCTAGATTTAAACTTGTAATTCTGAGAAAAAAAAAGTCAGAATTGTGAGTTTATATCTCTCAATTATGTCTTTATTTCTCAGAATTACGACTTTATTTCTCAGAATTGTGAGCTTATATCTCTCAACTTTTATGTAATTGCGAGTTTACTTTTTTTTCTCAGAATTGCATAATACAAACTCGCAATTCTGACTGTTTTCTCAAAATTGTGTGATATAAACTGACAATTGCGAGTAAAAAACTCAAAAACTGAGATTTGAACTTGTAATTCTGAGGAAAAAAAAAGTCAGAATTGTGAGTTTATATCTCGGAATTCTGAGATTTTTCTCGCAATTGCGAGATTATATCATGCAATACTTACTTTATAATGTGCAACCGAGAGTTTATATCTCACAATTCTATGAAAAAATGTCAGAATTGCGAGTTTGTAAACTTGCAATTGTGAGAAAAAAGTCAGCAATGTGAGATGAAAAGTCACAATTACCTTTTTTTTTTTTTTTACATTTTTTTAGGGCTGTCAAACGATTAATCGCGATTAATCGCATCCAAAATAAAAGTTTTTGTTTACACAATATATGTGTGTCTTCTGTATATATTTATTTTGTATATATAAAGACACACGCATACAGTATATATTTTGAAAATATTTACATGTATTTAAAAGTTTATATTTATATTCATATAATTTATATTATATAAAAATATATTTAATATATAAATATAACATGTTTTTCTTAAATATATACATGCATGTGTTTGTATTTATATATACATAATAAATATACACAGTATACACACATATATTATGTAAACAAAAACTTTTATTTGGGATGCGATTAATCGTGATTAATCATTTGACAGCACTACATTTTTTATTTAGTGGCAGAATTGGGCTTCCATAGTTGGTAGGTTATACTATCTTAATCTTAAAAATGTTTTCTTTGGCTTTGTGTGTGTTGTTGCCCTACCTCAAGGGAATACAGAAATACAGACGAATACAACTGAAAGACACATTTTCATTTTTTTTTATTTTATTTTCAGAGTTATATCTGCCTCGCTAAGAAAAAGAAAGCAAATAAATCTCATCTCCTCTGGGGAACGGCGCACACATCAAGCTATTTTTCAGTCAAGACTACAACATTTGAACAACACATTCACTGGCAGCTCATGCATTAATATAACTCATGCCATGACATCAGATATGAAGATTTCATCAGAATCATTGACGCTATGGTTTATTTACTAGTCTCATAAAATAGTCATAGGCTTTACATTTGTTTCAGGTCTCCCATCAATCAGTTGAACTTACACGCTCATTAATTTGCATATTTCATCAAAACAAAAGTTGCTTGGAAATTAGTGTATTTGGGTATCTGTGTTTGTGCTATTTTGCCTTGGTAGAATAGTAGTTTGACTTCATCTGTCACCAAAAAAAGGGACAGAAGGAGAATGAAATGATTAATTATTCTGTTTCCACATCTTCAGTGTTCTTACAGAGACAGAGAGAGAATGTAATAATAAGGCAAGAGATTTACTCTGCGCCAGCTACAATTTCACACACACACAGACGTGTCAGGCTGGAGTCACCACACAGCATAAGGAGGTGAAGCGAGAGTGTGTAAATGAGATTCATTAGAAGATGGTTTAATAGTCTTTGTATATGTGTTTAGTCTTAATATGTGGGTGAATGTCTTGTCTTTTTAATGTACCTGCTATTCCCTACATTATGGGGACCAAATGTTCCCCTAATGTAATTTTTGCATAATTCTTTAAGGAATAGAATGTTCAAAAGAACAAATAAATAAATGGAAATAGAAATGTTATAACATTATAAATGTCTTTACTGTGACTTTTAATCCATTTAGTGTATTTTTGCTAATTTAAAAGTATTAATTTCTTTAAAAAAAAACTTACTGATCCCAAATATTTCTCTCTCTCTCTCTCTCTCTCTCTCTCTCTCTCTCTCTATATATATATATTTATATTTATATATATTTTAAAATATACAAAAAATGGCCAATTGTATATTTGCTAATATATCCTTCAATTTTCTACCAATATATATTTTTTGCCCATTTTTTGTATATTTTTGAAAATGTTTTTAAATATATTTTAATCCAAGAAAATACATTTACATATGTCGCATTTGAAGAAAAACGTTACTTGTTGTGTATAACACGCATGAACATAATATACATTTGAATAAAATTCAGTTAGAAAATAAGCTTATAAAATAGTATAATACGTATAAATAATATAAAACATCTTATAAAAAAGCATCATTAAATCATTATTAATGTAGTTTTGATATCTTGTCTATTCCATCCACATTTGCATTTATTTTCTTGCCCCTGAAATAAATAAATATATAATTTATTTATTTATTATTATTATTATTATTTATTTATTTTATTTTATTTTTTATTTTTGCCGTATGGGTAGTTATAATAGCGTATGCTGAATGCTCATTCACTGTATAAGCGTCTGTCTCACTGGATGGCATTGATCTCAGTACAGTCATTGATCTTTTGGTAAATGCTCTTAATGAATTCACAGTCTTACAAATGACTTCAAGCATGAACGGCTGATTTCTCATTTTGACACAGTAAACAGGATATAGCTGAATAAACAGCAAAATGCGTCAATTTCTTTCTTTCAGTGTTAATCTGTCTTGGCTTTATCTTTCGCTCCTCTCATCTCTGTCTTTCTTCAGATTTGGCGAGGCATGCCTGGAGAGGTTTTTCACATGCTAATGTTGGTGTGCTAACATCACTATTGCATTTACTGTTCTGTTTTAAAGGGGCGTTCATGCTCATGGCAATTTGCATCGACAGAGTAACTGAAGGTCAAACATTTTGAATGAGCGTTGATTTTGGAATTTAAAGTTTTGTTTTCATATGAGAACAGTCAAGTATGCTCTTATGCTCAACAATTTATTTATTTATTTATTTATTCATAAATACAGTAAAATCATTAATACTATGAAATATTATTACAATTTAAAATAACAGTTTCTATTTTAATATATTTTTAAATATATTTTATTCCTGTGATGTCCTAGATGATTTTTCATCAGCTAACATTAGTCTTTAGTGTCACATGATTTTTCAGAAATCATTCTAATATGATGATTTTGTCTTTTATTGTCACTTTTGATCAATTAATTCATCCTTGCTGAATAAAAATATCAACTTCTTTCAAAAATAATAATAATAAAAAAATATTAATGACCCCAAACTTTTGAACAGTAGTATAGAATTATGAGTATGGGTCACAATGGTCAACTAGTCGTCAGCTGGCTAGTCAATTACTCAGATTTTCTCAAAGTGTATTTTTTTAATGTCTATGCTGTAATTAGCATGCCAACATTTTGCTATGCTTGGTCTTTAAATATATTCCCTTAAAAGCATTGCCGCTAAGCCATACACACACAGACACATTTGTCCATTCTGTCAAATCTCACATTGTTTTTTGAGCATTGCACCAAGTGTTGCATTAAGACAGCATGTCAAGTTAAAAGTAGTCCAATTTTTAAAAAAGTGTCATGAGACTCCAGTGTTCTGTTCCAGTCCAGTGTGCTCCATCTAGCTGTTTTTGAAAACAAGACACATCTTATGTAAACGCCTGAGGTTTAGGGGACTCCAACACCAGTCTACTTATACAAGATAATAATAATAATAATAATAATAATAATAATAATAATGTTTTATTTATATAGCGCCTTTCCAGTGCTCAAGGACACTTCACAATGTACATTTAACAAAGAAGAGATAATTCAAGTAAGCATAGATGGATAACAATAAGTAAAGATACAGTAAAGGAGCATTATATGGACAGGGCAACATACAGACAAAGAGTCAAGCATAACAAAAATACAAAGCAGAGCAGACTGAAGCGACAAAGCATGAAAAGAACAAGTTCATTAGACAAAGCATGGTATCAGTAATCAGAGGTATAACATTCAGAAAACAAGTGAGTTTTGAGTAGTGATTTAAATTCTGAGATATTGTTAATACAGCAAAGTGAGCGGGGGAGAGAATTCCAGAGTTTGGGTGCAATAATACTGAATGATCTGCCCCCCATTGAAGAGAGGCGGTGCCGAGGGACAACGAGAAGGCCAGAGTCAGAGGAACGTAGTGAACGAGTCGGGGTGTAGGGGACAAGCAAATTACAAAGATAAGGGGGAGCTAAGCCATGCAAGGATTTAAAAGCGAGCAGGAGAATTTTGAATTTAATACGGTAGGCAACTGGGAGCCAGTGGAGATCATACAAAATTGGGGTGATGTGAGCAGAACGTTTGGTATGAGTGAGTATTCTAGCAGCAGAGTTTTGAATGTATTGTAATCTAGAGATGGAGCTGGCAGGTAAACCAATGAAGAGGGCATTACAGTAATCAAGGCGTGTCCAGTTCAAGATCAAGTAATCAGTAATCAAGATGTCCAGTTGAGACAGATTAGTCCACTATTTGTTTAGGCAACCAACTAACTAGTCAGTTTTGGATGTGTATAGTTTTGTATCTCTTTAGTATGAGTCAGACCCATACTAAGGACATTTAAGGACAGTCCACTATAGTGGACACCATGAGGTTTAAAATATGAACTAAATGTGACAATCTTTAATGCATATTGTTTCTTTCTCTCCCTCTCTTTATTTCTTCCTCTCTCGTTGTGCTCCTCTTTTTTCGTTGTTTCTCCTAATTTGTTCGTCCTCTATGTTGCTTTCTGGCCCTCTTGTCTCTCTGTCCATCTGTCTTTCTGCAGTAGACTCAGTGTGTGTGGACGAGGCTGTGAGAGGGTGAGTGTATCAGGATGACGATGAAAGGCTTGTCCTCCAGCCGCAGCCACCACCACACACTCACACACTGCGACCCGTCCTATGAGTCTTTGACCCTCCGCCACGACAGACGGCCTTATGTCCTCAATCAGGCCCACCCAACTGACCACAGCTTCTACGGGTGCCAGTCCGATCTGGCCAGCAGCACATTTCCGCGCCGACATCACGGCTCGCATCACGAACTTAAGGACGAATGCGCCATAGTGCCCTATGTGGGACCGGGGGGCATAGCCGGGGGAACTGGGGGCGGGTGTGGCCCATGCAGCTCGGCTGCCATCCCATCATCCCTGCTGGAGAAGTTTGACCAGCAGCAACCAGTGAGGAAGGACGGGTATCACACATTGCAATACAAACGGACGGCAGCGCTGGAGCACCAACGCAGCGACAGTCCTGGGCGTATACGCCACCTCGTACACTCCGTCCAAAAACTGTTCACCAAGTCCCATTCCCTAGAAGGTCCCAGCCAACGCAGCCTCAATGGAAATGACCCCGCCATCCCAGCCGATGCAATGGCTACGGCTACATCCCATCCGAACGTTTCCACCACGACTGTAGGCTCCCTACACAAGTCGTCCAGCAACAAGCGAGGGAAGAACAAGGAACGTAGTCGCTCTGAGCCCAAACCTCGAGCACGGACGCCTGGGTCAGGTTACTGGAGCTCGGACGACACTCTAGACAGGGAGATCTGCCTTTACCACCAGCATCAACCCTCGGGAGTCATGACCATGGGCCGGCATCCGGACAAATCGCAGTCCCACTACTTCTTGGGACACAGCTACAACACACTAGGAGGGGGACACTCGTCCCTGAAGACCTCACGCAGCAACAATGATGTTGGAAGTTGTTCCACTTGCTCCAACCCCACAGCAGGCGCTCTGACTTTCGGAGGCCCGACGTCAGTGGGTCAGTCTGGGCCGCTTGTCAAGAAGAGCTCCTGGTCAAGCACGCTAACGGTGAGCAGGGCCCGAGAGGTGTACCAGAAGGCCACTGTCAATATCGATAAAGCTCTAGTCAAAGCACAGACCTGCCAGCAGGGACGAACCTGCCAGTTTTTACAGGTAGGAGAGAGATTTCCCTTCTCTTCATCAGCACGACCATCATCACCTTTGTCATATCATCTGTGTCATCAGGTCAGCTTCCACACCTCATTCGTTTCAGCTGAGGAGTCATTTGGTTTCTTGGTGTGGAAGGTGTGACATCTCTTCATCTTTGTTTGTCTTGTGCTTCATCTCTCTCTACATTTGCCATCTTTCAATGCATGATCTTCCTGCTGCGTTTGCATGTTTGTGAAGAGTGGATATATTGCATGCATGTGCGTGTCTTTGTCTGAGCATGTTATAGGGGCCGTTCACACAGGATGCATTTTGCATTTGTCCGTTTTGTAAGTTTTGTAATCTTTGATAACATACCAGAATGTTTTTGACCATGCGCTGAACTGCTTCTATGAAAATATGCTAGACTGCAGCATACAAACCTGCAACTCGATTACATAACTCACTGTTTTAAAATTGTTTTTCACTGACAACGGGGATATCTTTGACCATTGTGACGTGTATCACTGGTTTGTAACTGTTTCGTATGAAAAGTGCTAAATAGACATCTGTGACCGTCATGACAGGTCTTGATTAATTTTTAGTAGTTTTTTTCTATGAAAACGTGGGATTTGTTTGCCCTTTACAATGTGTGTGCCTCGCTGTTGCACTGTTTTTCTATAAAATCCTGTGCTAGACAGACAAATTCGTCACACTTTAGTTTGGGGACTAATTCTCACCATTAACTATGACATTTGCCTCAATAAACTCCTCATTTTCTGCTTATTAATAGTTAAGGCAGTTGTTAAAGGGATAGTTCACGCAAAAATTAAAATTCTGTCATTAACACAAATTAAGATATTTTTGATGAAATCTGAGAGCTTTCTGACCCTGCATAGACAACAACGCAACTACCACGTTCAAGGCCCAGAAAGGTAGTAAGGACATCATTAAAATAGTCCACGTGACATCAGTGGTTCAACCTTAATTTTATAAAGCTACGAGAAAAGTTTTTGTGCGCAAAGAAAACAAAAATAACAACTTTACTCAACAATTTCTTCTCCTCCATGTCAGAATTCAATGCATGTTTACGACAGTACCACGACGCATGCGTGTGCATTCCTCTTTTTGCAAACAAGCTGCAGTGCATCCGGGTTAGTCAAAATGCCAGCTCCTGAGTCAGCAACACCACACGCATACATCGTGGTACTGTAGCAAATGCACAGCAGAGACTGACACGGAAGAGAAGAATTGTTGAATGAAGTCATTATTTTTGTTTTCTTTGCACACAAATATTCTCATAGCTTCATAAAATGAAGGTTGAACCACTGATACCACATGGACTATTTTAACAATGTCCTTACCAGGGCCGTGCAGAGACCTTTGGAGGGGCAGGTGCTCAAAGTATAAAAGGGGCACATGGAACACGGCTTTTAATAGGGCTGTGCTCCTTGCTGATA